>JAOWBP010063626.1:0-34902 GCA_028571105.1 Tragopan temminckii
GCACATGGCTTTAAACTCCCTTGGATGAAGGCTGTAAGGGTTTTAATGACTTCTTTTAAAACTTACAGATCACAATTTACTTCATCCACATTGTTTGAAACTTCATTTCATTTTTTCAGTAACTTAATATATGCCTTTCTAAAAGACAGCAAAAAAAGGGAATAGAGAATTTGGGACCATACTAACTGTCTGACGGCATTATGGCTGTTTTTACTTTTTTCTGTTCTTCTTACGAAGGTGAATAAAACGTAAACCCCAGACTAATTGCAAAGTACACAGATAAGAATGATAAAGTTGGACATAATAAGAATGGGTAGTTTCAATTTGAGTAAATACTCATGGTTGGTACGCTTGGTATATGATATATTTCTAAGAAGTATATTCAACAATGAATGGCTACATGCAGTAGTTTAAATACTCATATCTAGAAGAGATGAAAAATGTTTTTAAAATGATGCCAGTATTTACATGTAAATTGAATAAAATAGAAGTTTGGCTTACCCAATAAAGATGAAAAATGCATTTACTTACACATTAGAAGAAAACTAGTAATTTGAATGTATTGGCAGCGTGGGAATCCTCAGACTGCTGTCACCGTAGCTTTTTCCAGAGAAGGGAAGGGAAGAAGATGAAAGAAAAAGCTATGAATTGGCTGGACTAATGTTTGTGCTTACCTTAATGTGAGAGTGTGCGGGAGTGCTACAACGCCAGATCTTTATGGTCACATAGTGCTGCTGAACTTCTGCTTTGTTTTTATGATAATTCATCGTGATTACCTCACTAATAAGTATCTGCCCCAAGCATAGGATCATTAATTTCTCTTAGGGTATTTTTAGTATTTTCCTCTGATGCAGAAGAAATGAAGGCACCACCTCTCAAAGTCTAAAATGCCAACATAGTAATTGCTTCATCTGTCAAATGTAATGTTCATAATTTCAACACTGAACATTGAATAGTTCACTATCTTATAAAATTCTCTTTCAAAACAAAGCCGAGGTTGGTGGATGCACTTGGGATCAAATTAACAGTCTGGAGACTTTCTAAGTAGTTTGTTCCCAGAAAATAAGAACCCTAGCATAGCGCATGTGGAAAGTGGTGTTTTTACAGCCTCCTGTTAGCAGTCAGTAGTGGAGACTATAGCAGAAGGCTCTGGAACAATCTGAATTTTACTCACCTGGAAAAGTATCCTTTTAGTCTATACTCCAATGTCTGTAACAAATGGCCCCATTTACAGATTTTTGATGCAGTCCTGGGCAGCTACCTTAGTTCTTGCTGTACAACAGGAGGAAAAATCATTATAAACTGTCTGGTCATGTAGTATTGCTGTGTACTATCAGTACGTATGCGCAGAGGAAATGGATTGCTCAGTAAAATCTGTTATCCTTGAAAACTTAACCCATAATTCTTCTTTTTAAATATACCTTTTAGGGAATGTAATTTAAAATTATATAGGTAGCATATTTCCAGATGCAGTATTTATAAAGCTATTTCACTTTTTTTTCTCTGTGACATACTGAAATGATAACCAAATCACGCAGTTACTCTTGCTACCAAGAATGCTCTGGCATGACATCCCCGTTCCAACCAGAATGGGCTGGTTGTGTTCATGTGCAATGATGCTTTCCAAAATACCTACTGGAGAAAAGAGGAGAAGGGGTTAAGAAGGGGGAAAAGCAACACAGCGTTGCAAGTCTTTCCCTTGTATGAAGTCCTGAGTTGTATCCGGGTGAATGTTTGCTTAATGTGATTTTATTGCTTCAAAGATTCACCTGAATATCTTTTAATAGAAAATAAATACCGAAGTTAGCAAGAAAAATCACTCCAATCTGTTTGTTCTCTCAGTCCACTTAAAGGTGCATTTTGTTTTTTCCTTTCCATTCTGTTATTAAATAAAATTAAGTTGGCTATTGAAGGGGTGATCGAAGGCAATTGTTGTGACTGAGAACTGTGCACTTCTGTGGCATGACTGAAAATTGCCCTTCGTTTCCTTTCAGCTGAACACTATCTCAGTAGCAGTAATTACATGGACTGCATTTCCTCACTGACCGGAAGCAATGGCTGTAACCTGAACAGCCTCTTCAAGGGATCTGATCTGCCTGAGCTGTTCAGCAAACTTGGTTTGGGCAAATATACAGACGTATTTCAACAGCAAGAGGTCAGTATTCTTTTGCAAGGCGTCTTTGTGTTGATAGTGTGTTTTATAACAGTAGTTGTTCTATTTCTTGACCAAAGGTGTGTTGTATCTCTCATGAATTCCCAGTCAGCTTAGCATGGGTACTATTTCATCATGTACCTTTTGATGTATACAAAAAACTGAACTGATATCTTTTTTTTTCATTCAAGGAAGTTTTAAACCTTGGCTCTTACACGTAAACTAGGATGATACCCAGAATTTAATAGTTGTCAGTCAACGTCCTGTATAGGTTGTGGAGTCTACATTCATCAGCAACATCTTGTCTCATTGTCTCAGCTACAGCCAGGGTGTGTGAGCATTCATTTGTTGCTTCATCCTGTGTGACAGTTGAATGGACTTGCTCCATTCCCAGCAGGGAGATGAGCCAATCACATATGGGACCTTCTCTCTTCTACCTCTGCACCCACTAGGTCGATATCTCACCCTAGGTCAGGTGCTAATATTTCATGGTCACAGAATGCTATATAGGTAGAGTCAATTTGGTTACCTGTTGGTCACTTAATCTGGTGATAGATAATCTGTGTCACAAAAGTACAGTGAGCCCAACTGCAAGACTTGCTGGCTTACACACAGAGTATCTAATATTTTCATGAAAGCAATGTCATCTTATGTGGGAAGCTGCATGTGTCCTACCACACTGCTGGCTTTGGGTGTACTAGGGAGCACAGCACAGGTATGTCTGTGTGAGTTGTCAGTGCTGCTGACCCATGGAAGATTTAGTGTTTTTCATAAGTTCTGGACCCGTATTTCTACTTTGCATCTTTATCAACAGTAATCAAGTCTGCACCAGTTGCTGGTCTCAAGCAACATTGCATCTGCATGTTTTGTCATAACAGACCGTGCTAAGTGGAAACTTGCACAGATTGCCTTGTTAGTAGTATTATGTGTGTGTTCAAAAGAACAAACTGAGAGGACTTTGCATTTACTTGAGTTTCTCAAGTAGTATACCAGCATTCAGGTTTGCTTCTGTGGGAGGAAAACTGCTTTGCACACACCAAGGTGCATTTGAGTGTACATAGCAGGATTTCAAGGGTAGGCATGAGGCAAATTTGTACCTTCTCCTGCACTCTAGGGTAACTCATGTGTATGTGCTCATAGAATCATCCTGGGTCCAATGAAATGTATTGCCGTTTCAGCCCAAGGCAGCTGTATCTTGTGCATTTCCTGCCAGTGCTTCTCATCTCTAATCATACTATTTGCTGTGGAGGAATTGCATTTGTGTAACCAGTCTGTGTGGCAGGGTCAGTATTCAGTCTGAGTGAATACAAATCCAGCTGTGCCTCAGTTAATTCTGTGTGCAGTTTGGCAGGTTTATTTCCTTTTTACTCCTCTGCATGTTTAATAATGCCTATGTTAGCCAGTCATGAATCCTTTCCTATTATTGTGAGGCTACTCTCGGTGCCTGAAAAAGTGGCTGTGTTGGTTTCTAAGACTAAAAATGGCTTTTGTCTGATGGGATTTTCATTTTTATTTTTTTAATCTCAAGAGTTGCTGATTAAGTGTGATGAGCCAAGCAGTTTGGCCAGAGCAATTTCTAACTAAACAGTTTTCACGATATTTCTACGAGTTGTTTGAGGAGCAACAAACCACAGATGTCCGTGGTTGCACACACTTTCTATGTTGTGAAACACTCAATGCTTCAATTAACTCAATTACATCATTAGTAGTTGGGCAATCATCCTCTTAGTAAAGTCTGAAACATCTACTGTACCTACAGACGTCTACCTGGCTGTTTCCAATTATGCTGCAGAAATTTTGCTAAATACTCAATTTCAGTAGTCAAAGTTAAATGCAATTACTGTGCTTTTCTAAAACTGCTTTCTGTCAAAGATAGCCAGGTAAGAAACTTTGAGGAAGTTATTTGGAACACACCAATTGCTGTCTACATGCAGAGAATAGATTGCTAAAAGAACTGTCAAATGCAGTAGGGAAAAAAAAGCGAGACTATTCTGTACCACACTTACAACTCAGTAGTTTTGGAGAAAGACTTGTTTTGCCTAACTTTCCTATTTCTTTTTACTCTAGATTGATCTGCAAACGTTCCTTACTCTTACTGATCAAGATTTGAAAGAATTAGGCATTACCACTTTTGGTGCCAGAAGAAAAATGCTGCTTGCAATCTCAGGTAAAGAAACAGATTCACACAGGTTGTCATTTGTTGATTTTCAGTATTTTGTTTCCTTCTTATTTGAGTTGTGTGTTTATAGTAGTCAAAGGATCTTGGTAAGATTGAAATTAAGAATCTAGTCCTCAGAGGTCATAGTGACTCAACTTGAATCAGAAGGCACTTGAAGCAAGACTTAATGGAGCTTTCACACTCATCCTAGCTGGAAGAAGTGCACTGGTGTGCTGTTGTTTAGTTTTTTGTTCAAAGCCAGTTGTTTCTACAAAATGCATAGTTCTGAATGGAACTCCTTACTTGGAATTTTTCCAGCTCACTTCCATTATGAGATTTGTACCCTGTGTGCAGAAAGAAGACCAAATATTGTTTCTTAGAATGCATTTTAGTTAGCATGTGATGCCTAGCTAGGTATTTTTTCTAATTGCAATAAATAACATGCTGCTACATGAAATTCTATTACATGGGAATTCTGTTTTCATTATCTTGGCAGAATCAAATTTATACTGGGAAACTTTTCAGGTTGTCAGTTCTTTCCTCCCAGTTGCATCTCTTCTAATAATGATGTTAGTGAATGCGCTTTTTGCATTTAAAACAATGGGGTTAAGGAGGTGAAAATACAGTGGATTTACTCAGCAGCAGTCACAAAAATCTGTGTAATCCTTCAGAGTTTTGTAACTGTTTAAAAGTTTGCTCACAAGAAAAGGTGAGGAAAGGAAAAATGATTTAAGCATTTACTAATACAAACTTAGGCTGCCTGCTTGAATCAGAGGTGAACACCTGTTATTTTAATATGAATTTTATTGGAAAAATCATTCCACTGTTAGGTATAAAATAAAGAACTGGCTATCAGAAGGTTATTGAGAGGCTAATAAGCTTTTCTGTCATTATTCTACCTTGTGTGATTATGCTACAATTATACATTGATGAATGCGTTTCTTCAGAAGATTGCAGCCTTTGAGTCTGGTAGCAGGAGCTTTTATAATTGTTTTGGCTATGGCAATTTGATCAAAATCAGCACTGCTAAGTAGTATTAACTCCACCTGTGCAAATTAAGATTAGAAACAAATAGAAGCTCATTTCCCAAGCAGCTTCTACATAGTTGTAACCTGGCTCTTATACTATCCTGAAGAGCTCCTAAGCTGACATTTTTAGTTGATACCATTCAGTCTGAAATATTTTCATGTAAAAAGAAGTCTTGGTTTTGTTTTAGGTCAAAATATTGTATTTCTGAGAGTTGCTTTTCTTAACTTCACAGAACTGAATAAAAACCGAAGAAAACTCTTTGATCCATCAAACATACGTGCCTCATTTCTGGAAGGTGGAGCAAGTGGAAGACTGCCACGTCAGTATCATTCGGACATTGCTAGTGTCAGCGGTCGCTGGTAGCAGTAAGTTGTGGCTCAAAAAGACAACTGTAAAAGACGGACATGGCAATCCTGTGGACAGCCTTCACTGCACACCACCCTCTGCACTTTGGGAGTCTGGGTATCAAGGACCAAAGCGTTTTGTCTGCACAATACTGTGCCAAAAATAAGAGAAAACACTTTTTGTCTGTTGTCTTTCAAAACACCAAATGTGGGTTACGTTTTACTCAAGTAGATTGGACAGATTTTGCAATAATAATATAGGGTTCTTTGTTTAGTATTTTATTACCTATAACTATAATGTATGCACTGAATTTTTACTTTGTTGAATGAAGGAAGAATGAAGGGCTGGGATGCCAGAGAGCATAGATTTTGCTTTTTATCAAGATGGATTTTTCTGGTACTGCTTAAAATAATTATTGAGGTCTTTCTGCACTTTACATGTTCTGATTTCTTGTCCTGTGGAAATTTATTCCTCTCATTTCCATATCGATTTTTATATTGGCACTAATCAAATTTTTTTTCAGATGTTCCTGTATTAAGTCACATCTCACTATAATGGTACTAGGAGCTGGTTCTTAGGCATATTTCCCTTCTCTCTGTCTCCCAGTAGCTACCTGAAGAAATTGTTCTGAAATCAAGCCACGTGCCAGCAGACCAGTCCTATTATGCTATGGTGAAGCAGTGTAGTGCTGCTTGCAATTAAACTCACTGTAACAGATGCAATGAAAGACCAAAATGGACCTTGCAATATTAACCCTTTGCAGTCATCATATTTAACTGCTGCCTGTTATGCTAAAACTGTTTTTAATGGTTGTCTGAAAGCAAAGGGCTATTTTTAGTATCCTGCCACTAAAGGACATTTATTTATATCAGACTTTTATTTTTAGATCCTATACACCTACAATATGTAACAGATTGTACTGATCTACTGCAGACTTATGGTAGAGAATGAAAGGCATTCATCAAACTAGAGCTCCGGGCTGTCAGTTTGATTAAACAGAACTAATCTAATTTGACAAGACAGCAGTGTTGCCATTTAATAGATGACGAATATTACTTACGTGAATATGCATGCAGCAATTAAGTGACCAACTTGAAATGGATGTAATAGCATGTTTTGTTCAATTTAGATGTGTAATGGTCAGCTGCAGAAGTGTTTAAGAATCTGGAGATGAACTATTTCTGAAACAAGTTATGTTCAGCAGAGTCCATGTTATAAGTGGCTAGAGCTAACTATTGCATTCTTATACTGTGAAAGTCCAAATAATTTGGCAATATTATTCCTGTCTTTACAAGTGTCTTGTGCGTTTATGAAGGGTTCTCGTACGATGAAGGACTTCCTAAAGTGCCTCTTTCTGCAATGCAATATGACATTTCCAAGGATTATGTTTTTGAAAAGCATTCCCATGAGAAATATTGTGAATTACCTCTACTGTAATGTATTATTTATGTTCGGTGTACAAGCCTTTTGAGAATGGACATAAACCACTGTCAAGTGCTCTTAAACAGAAGGCATTAGAGTAACATTTACAGTAGTTGGTTTTTATGCAAAAATGGGTGAGAAACAGTTTTGACACTTTCCAAGGATAATTCATTCAAGGTGAGAAAACAGCGATGTATAGATAAATTTGCACACACAAAGGGAATTTAAAGAAATTATTACTTGAGGGCATAGATGATCAAGCAGTAATAAAAAGTCTTGTGGTTAGCAAAAAAAATAACTGCTCAGTACTTACTTCAGCCATATCTACTTAATGGTGTATAGCTGGGTGACTGCTATATCAAATAGCAGTAGCTTACTCTGGGTTTGAAAATTGTTTTTCAGATTGGAATGGATACAACTGCATCTTATATGCGCACAGCTGTTCACATCAATTCTTGTGCTCAAATGTTGTTGGTAAATATCCACTATCTGTGAGGTATTTGTGTGTGTGTTGCACAGGCAAGAGCAACTTCATGCAAACCCTTGTGGAAGCCACAACTCCTAATTCAAGAAGTATTTACGCTTGTGCTTGCTTATAAGCATGTAGGTAGCTCCACTGACGTGGACTGACTTACGTGCTTACCCATGAGCTTTCATTTAAATATTTTCATTTTTAAGACTAGCGTTGGAGAATCAAGTTGTTTTCAGTTACGTTCGTTTTCTAAAATATTTAATGACGTATCAGCAACACTTTGTACAGAATTTTCTGCAACCCCTTCTTGCTTACTTTGTCTAAAATTAAAAGCATCAAGAATACCTTTACACTCTTAAATTTTAATCTTTCATAAGTACATGCTATGTATCTAGACAGTACTATATATTTGGAAACTGAACTTACTACAGTATTAAGTTGATGTGGTCTTTTCCTGAGCAGTGCTTATATCATCTACACCAAAGTGAAGAATTTCCCATTAACAACATTATTTTCAATAGGGCTTCACACAAAAAAAGAACACACTGGAAAAAGAAAATTTCTCACTTATTTTAATTCCACAAAGGGAATATGACAGTACAGCATACCGTATTGTTAGTGTTATATTATGCACAAATATTTGACTTATTACATAAAAATGTTAGTTTTAAATCTGTGCCTTAATAGTGACCAGTTATCTGTAAATATAGAGCAGATACAGATTGTATTTTTGTGGGTTGTGTCCTTTTAGTGATTTTTAAAAAATAAAAATAAAGGAAAGATGAAATTAAAACATTAAAAATGGGAATTTTCAAAACTAATGTTGCATAAAATAAATTTATATAACTGCCTTGTATTCTGATTGGTTGATGAAGTATTTTTTCATTTAGACCCAGTTCCAGGGATGTTTGCTTGTTAATAAAGTATCAAAAGCAGTATTTCATATAATTGCAACGTTTCTTTTACACGCTAGTACTACATTTGGACTGTTCTTTCTGTATCGCACGCAGTACAGTTAGCTTTTAAATGAGAATACCTTTTTGGCTGTACCTTGTTTAAAAAACATGCCAAAGGAATTGTTATTTCGGGTTCAGATCAGAGCAGGTGTTAATGATTCAGCTTAGGCAGGTTTCATTCTTTCGGTCTTCTCATTTTAAGTACTGTGTAGATTTTACTTTGGTTGTATGTATTCTTTTGTGGAGGTCATTATAGTTTCACATTCAGTGTAAAAGAGCTCAATTTTTGAAAAACAAAAGGATCCTTTATTTAGGATGCTGTCAATGGAACCAGCCGAAATCTAGCAAGAGACACAGCTTTTGCACTCGGGTAATGTTTAGGTTGTTTTGAGTCAATCTTGTCCATTTGCTTGCAACGTAGGAACAAGCATTTAGTTTTACTTAACTGACACGGTGAATCTAGGCATTTCATTATTCCAGTATAATGTTTGCTTTCTTTGTGAATTTTGTACAGACTTCTTTCCATTTATTCAAATTACAGTTTTCTTGGATCACTGACCTTTTAAAAATCTGTTATCTTGTTATGCCTAGTAAGCATTTAGGGAAAGGATGTGGGAACAGGGAGAGATCAACTATTTAACAGGCAATAGCATAAACTAAGTGAAAACTGCACAGGCAGGTGAACCTGCAAATAGCGCTGCACCTTTGATCCCTAAGCAATAGTTAACTACAGGGATCTGAAATGAGTTTCCTTTGCAGACTGTGTACTTGGAAATATTGCTTATAGTGGAACTACTATATGGCTTCATTTAGCAGAGTGGTTAAGATAGTGTGGGGAAAAAGGAGGAAAAAGTGATGAGGCATGAGAGCTTGACAGCCACTTTCCTTGCAGTGCGAGCAGTGTTTCTGGCAGCTGTCGTGGCAGGGAGTGAACAGTGTTGCTCCTTGAGCAAAGAGGCTTTGCTGTAGAGATGCTCATTGCCTCTCTCTTCAGCTATTCAGATAAGCAAAGCTGGTGGTCTTCTGTCTGAAGAGGATGTCTTACTAAGAAATCTTGGCAATATGCAAGAGAAAAGAGGCGGATTCTCTGAGCTGTATGCAGTTTCTTAAAGCAGTCCAAAAATGCTCTGAAATTCTTGGAATTGCACATATATATATTTATAGTATATTGTTATTTTCCTACTTTCTGATGTATACTGGGCTATAATTATTAGAAGTGTTCTGTACATGTAATTTGACACTATTAAATCGGAGTGGGCTTTAATTATGCTGGGAAATTAATATACTTGATTATGAAGTTGCAGAACCTAGTGCGTGAGTCAAAGCGTCACCTAGTGTCAAGTTGCTCTGCTCTTCTGTGGATTAAGATTTGGGCAGTGTTTGCTCTACTGAGAGATGCAGAATGATTCCAGATGCTTGACCAAAACATGAGGAGAGATGAATACAATGTGATGGAAATTACTTAGTTTGTGCCAAAACTGTGTTGCAACTTCATGGAAACTTAACAGATGGGAAAAGCAAAACATAATACACACACAAAAAAAAGAACCAATTATATAATGAAGTAAAAATTTGTCATTTCTAACAATGGGTGATGAATGTTTTAAGGAATGTTACCACTATTATAGAAACCCAAGGATCATCAACTGATATAGATGTTCTTACAGTATTTTGCTATGACAAGAAAATCAGTTCTTCACGTAACAAGGACAGAAGATTTGAAGAGGCCTGACATGGACGTAGTACTAAGTTAAGGTTCCTAAAAACAAAAACATCCAAGGAAAATAGTCTCAAGCTACATACAAACAATATAGGAAAGTAGTGGAAAGGATGTAAGTTATTTTAGACAAATGATAGAAGAAACCTTCAGTGTTAACCAGCATGAAATACAATAAAACTTGCTGCTCTCACATTATGGGAAAAGATAGAACCTGAGAATGAATCCATTTCAAAGTAAATGACATTCAAAGTTCAGATTCAGCAAAGTAGCCACAATCTTTTCATCTAGCGGAGTTCTTTTTTCCTTCACTATTCACTATTTAAAATGTTGATTTTTGTGATCCTGAAAAATGCTTGCGTTGTCCATCATCTAGAAGTCAGTACAAACCAAGATAACACTGTAAGTGATCCTAAATTGTTGACGAATTTGAATCTTGCTTGGAAACTGGATGGGAGAGAATTAGAAAACTATTCTGTGAGCCAATAAATATTTCTGTGCAAGTATATTAAAAATATCTTAGTCTCAGCAGTGCTTCTCCTTCTACCAAATGATGACAGTAGTCAGGAAGCTGGAATGCTGAAGGCATCTATCACACACAAAGGCTCCTCCTGAGCACTCCTCTAGCACCAGCTTATCTTCCATCTTCACTGAAAGTGGTTGCAGATGCTCTATTGTTGAACCAGTGCTTTCTTTCCATCATACTTGGATTCTAAATGCTACGCAGGGCTTTTAAATTTTACATGAAGTTTCATGAGCTTTTTGCTTGCCCAAGCACAGTGTTGACTTGTTTTCCTGCAAGTGATTAATGTAGAGGCTGTCCAGAACCACTAGCGTGGATGCGAAGGATTTTTCTGAAGGGATTTAAAAGTCATGACTAGACTGGAAATAACACTCCTGGCACTGCTGACTTTATTGGCTGCTGGTGTTGTCTGCTCACTTCTCCTAGATCTTGGCTCTCCCACACTTGGCCCTAGCTTCTACTCTCGTCTGGTGAGCAGTCAATTTTCAGAGGACTACTCTTGGGACATTCTGAGGAACTTCAAATTTTCAGGCAGATGTATTTCCTTTGCTTGTTCTATGGACTTTAGCAGTCTATGAACTATAGCAGTGAAGGTACAGATGCTGGTGGTCATCACTAGGCAAGGTAAAACAAAAGTTGTAAGGACACTGTAAAGAATAAAATGATACAAGGTCAGTAAAGGTGAGGGCATTGCTTCCTCAGATGGGTGCTTGTGAATGAAGAATAATTAAAGGAAATATTTGTTTACTTGTCTAGTTCTTTTTTACATACCTTAATAAAGAGGAGCATCTGTTCTGTTACACAGTATTCTTGGTACAATTTTTAAAAGATTGGGCAAAGTGACTGCTGTAACCAATAACAGATACATAATTTATCATAGACTCTTCAGTGTTCTACCCCCATCATCCTAACGTTAATTATTGGAGTACAACAGCCCCTTTCTTCCTTGCTTCCCTTCTGCCTGTAATCTTACTACTCTGACCAGTGTGTCCCGGTTCTTCAGTTACCTACCAATATATGTGGCTATTCTTTTCTGGAGCTGCTGCAGAGACGAGGTAAAGAGACTCCACATCCAGGATTGCATATGATGTAGTTTCTAGTGCCAGTGCTTCCTGTGGCTGTGTTGGTCTGCTGAAAACTGTGAACCACAGCCTTTCCACCTTTCCTCTCTGCTCCATATTTTGTGATGAATTTCTAAGCTTCGTGACATTTTACATCTGCTTCTGTTTGTTAAACTGTTTTCAAGAGGGTTTTTTTTTTGTTTGGTTTGTTGTTTTTTTTTTGTTTTGTTTTTTGAGGCCGTGCTAGGAATTGAGTACTGGAGAGGCACTGTATTCTGGATTTGAGTGTAACTTTATGTACATTCGCTGTGTATGTCAAAACTCAGCCTGCTGTGGCAATGAGTTACAGGCTGGGTTTCTTCCACCTCCCCTTCCCACACCTGGTAACAGTTCAGTGCTTCATCTTTAAGCACTTTTTATCTGAGTGCGATTTTCTAAGCTCGCAGACTCTGCTGCAAGGCACGTGAACTGCTTTATGGTTCCTGAAGGAAAATCAATTTCCCATAACTCTTCTGGTGTTTTTGTGCCCCTCAACATGGGAGGTGTGTGGAAAGATCGAAAAGATATTGAAAGCTCTTATGCTTGACTTCTAACTCTTCACCAGGTCAGCTTTTCCCTTTGCTGGAAGCTAGCGAGTGTCATCTTGTGCTTAAGCACAGAAACAAACAACACAATAGCACTCCTTCCTTTCCTCCATGCATGCTGCAATTTTGCACGCAACACCTTTTTGAAGACTTAAAGCCAATCTACATCATAAGAATTTGTCTTTCATGCCTTTTTTTTTTTCCTGCTCTTTGCTGCCCTGTGGGGCTTTTGCCCTCTCTTTAATCAGATTCTGCTGAAGGGCTCAGCTGTGCCTTCTGGAGCCTTCCAGAACCTTCCACAGGCTCTGGTGTCTCCTCACGGAGCACCCTCAGCCCTATGGCTGGTTACTGGGCATCCCGTACAGGCACTAAACCCTTCCTTGGCCCTGCTGCCCCCTGCTTCTTGCAGGGTGTGTTTGGGAGCAGCTCTAAAGGCACCCTGAGGGGACCCCCAGCACTGCCACACCGTTACTTTGCAGTCTTCAACCAAGCAGAGGTGGCGCTTGGAGCCACCCCTCCATCAGGCCCTGCAGCCCAAGGAGATGCAGCCGTGCTTGGTAACACACAAAGGTAAGGATCTGGCAGCCCTGGGGAGCCATGTGGGAATAAAGGCTCTGTGCTGATGAGATGCATTTGGGGAGGCTGCTGAGGAACCACCCCAGGTGGGGCCCATTGTGAGTGATAGCTGCCCCAGGGCCCACCCTTCCCCATGCATTGTGATGTAGGGCTGTGGGCCATGTGAGGGAGCAGTGCAGGCCTGCCCTGGGGAGCAGCAGCAGCAGCAGCAGCAGCAACAACAACAACAACAACAACAACGGTAAGTCCTTTTTTACAAACAATTTATAAAGCTGGCTTTTAACTTGTTTTAAAATGCTGTGTTGTAAACAGAGCTATTTCATGTTGTGTGTGGACCTCGTTGAGGCCTGGTGTGGGTGCAGGCAGTTCCCTAAAGTCACACGGCAGCAGCCACCGTGTGCGAGGCTATGTTTGATGCTGTGCGATGCATTGAGGCTTTTGCTTTGGGAGGGAAACGTTTGCACATGCTAAGAGTCATCCAAATAAAAGAGAGACTTGCTGTAAGAAGTAGATTTGGAGTAGGTGTTTGCGTATGTTTGGATATTGATATCTACACAATTTGATCCATCATAATTTCTTAGTCTGTGCTTGTTTGTTGTGTCTGCTTGAATACAAGAGCAATCAAAAGCAGTTGCAATTCAAATTAACAGTATCTTTAAGCGTCTGATAAGTGTAAAGCAATTCCTTTAGAGTCTGATACTTTTTGTGGAACGTGGGAGTAAAGGCAAGAGCAGATGGCAGAAATTTCCAGCGCTCAGCAGCGTGACGTGTAAGCAGAGCTCTCCCAGCGCCCTGCTGTGGCAGCAGATGGAGAGCTGGCAGGAGGTGCTGGGCAGGGCTGGGCTGGAGGAGAGCAGCAAATGCTGAGAAGGAGATGCCCAAGGCACTGCAGAAATGTAGCGAGCTCCTAGTGACGTTGAGAGGTTTTCCTTGCTTTTGGCCTTTTCTGACTCTTTTTATTTTTTCTGAAGTGAAATACCAGAATTGAGGATTTCCATCAACCCATATGCATGTATACAACGGTTTTCCAGTGCTCCATAAGCCTCTGCAAAACATCCAGAAGCTGTTGTTTTTTCTGGGACAAGTCACACTAAAATATGAGTCCATCATTTGGATAATTGCTGTCACCTGTACTTGCTATTTTAAGCTTTAAAATAATGCTGGAAAAAGAACCCTCTTTTCTTCTGCTACAACTTTCAGAGGAAAAAAAAAAAAATAGTAGAAAAGAAGCTTCTAGGTTAGCCTGTGTTTCACCTCATGCATCATCTATGTCCTTTTGTTTTCTTGCAATTTATTCATTTAAGCAGTCCAAAATAATGAAACGTTACCATCTCCTCATAACTTCCCAAGCAATCTTTGTAGATCTGAGATTTGGGACTGTGATGGCAGTTGTGTCAATGTGGAAACGTCAGCTTCTTGGCCTTGTGGCAAGCTCTATTTGTTAGTGAGGGCTTTGCCATGATATTCCTAACAACTGAGGAGCACAGATTAACATAATTCCAAATGACTCAGTTTTGAATGTTGAGGGTTTTGATTATTTTTTTTGTTTGTTTGTTTTTTAAGAGTTGCTGGTTGATTGCACTGCTGAATAATGAGTATGTTTAAATTTGAAACAATTTTCTTCTTTGCTTCTCAAGTTTTACTGCCTGTTGTGGAAATAAGTGTTCTGTTGGGTAGCTGTGGGGCTGAATCTCCTAGTGTAGCTGTGTGCTGGGACTTCACAGCTGATGTGCTTGGTGCACTGAGAAACGGTGCGCACTCACTGTGCAGTGAGAGCTGTATGTAGGGGAGTAAGAAGCTTCTGGTGCTGAAGAAACCCTGGGGCAGCTGCAGTTCAGGCTTAGCTCACGAGCAGTAAAGGCAGCTTCCATAGAGTGCCACCGATCAATCACTTAAGTGAACAATTTTTTCTCTTTTGCGCGTAAAGCTGTAGAAGACCAAAGTTGCATTGGAGAAGTTGCTAGCACAACGTTGCTGAAGCTTTGTCTGAAAGCAGTGACCTGTGAATTGTGGTTGAAAACCTGCCCCTGAGCTCTGAGGTTGAGGAGGCACCATCAGGACCCACCAGCAGCTGTGTAGCAGCCATGTTCCATAGGGGCCTGGGAGCCAGTAGGAAACAGTATTGTTTTAGCTGAAATGGTGAGCTTGGTTAGATCAGCACAGCTATGCAGAGTGGAGAGTTTAAAACAGGCTTTTACAGGGTTAAATAAAAATATTGCATGCTTAGAGGTCTTAAAGCTAGCGAAGTCTGAGAAAGTGACCTATTGCTTATTAAAATTTCTTCCAGTCTCAGAGTTCCATAGTCAACGACACTGAATTTCTTTGTCTATTACTCTCTTACTTCTTAACTGAAGAAAATAAGTTAAATGTTTTGGTAGTTTAGACACTTCAGTGCCAATTTTATGTGGCCTGTGGAATTGCAGTAACTTCTATTTCAATGTTTTTCTTTGACTGTATGGTTTGTGTGCTTTTAGGAAAAAAGGTGAAAGACTTGAGCTGAGGTTAGGGAGCCCGTGATTGATTTATTTCTACCATTGTCGTACTGCATTCTAAATAGCCTTGGGAAAGCTGTTTCTTGAGAAGCCATAGTGAGTTGGCAGCAATGATGTTCTTGTGAGTATAGTTATTGTTTTCAGTGGTTAATATTGAATCGAAAACAAGACTGGAAACAAGAGATTTAGTGGATCTCTTTTGTTTGCACTAAAGCTTAAGGTAGATTAAGTGTTTTGGTTAAAGCTCATTGCAGGAGTTAAGATAAGCACACATGTTTTTATCTTGAACCACAGAAGAGTATTTTTTCGTGTACATGACAGTGGGATTTTTACACTTTTTTACAACAAACTACTTATTAAAAATTGGAAGATGAGCTGATGGCTCACCTGTAGAGGCAGTGAAGTTGTGGAGACAAAGACCTTCCCCACGATACACGAGAACCATTTATTGCACTCCAAGCAATGGAAAAAGGAGTGCAACTCTTACAACTGCAGTGTGCTGCACAAGCACTTTGTTTGCACGCCGGGTACCCTAAAACAAAGAAAGAAGGCTGCTTTGTGAAGCACTGTTTGGAGGGAGCAGATGGCATACCTGGGAACAGCCACACTGAGGCCAGACAAGGTTTGCCTGTCCAGTGCTGCTCAGCTGAGAGCTGTGAGTAGAACTTGATCTCTAGCTGATTACCCACTGACTTCCAGATCACTGGGTCAGTTTTTATTTGATAGTTACATTGAGAACATGGAAAAAAGGCCCACAGTTTAATTCTGTAACTGTCTTTTTCCGAAGCCGTGCCATTCCTGGTACTCATCTCTCCCTCCTGCTCTGCAGGCAGGGGCAGATCTCCATGGTGACATGGCTGCTTCAGCCAAATGCCTGGCTGCTTGCATGTTGAAGTGTTAAGCTGCGCTAATACTGCATGAGTAACACGGGTGAATGTGGTACATGGGAGAGACCACGTGATCCTTGTTATTGTGCTGTCTGTGCTTTAAGAGAGGAGTGAAAAAAACCCTGGTGCTCATGCCAGGCTCACTGCTTGCAGAGCCATGTTGCGACAGACACCCTGTGAGTGATGCTCTTATGGTACAGTGCTGGGAAATATTATAAGAAAAATGTTGTTTTTGTTATTCAATTCTACAAGTTTCCTCTCGAGTTCTCCATGAAATCTCCAGAGCTTCTCCTTCCCAACCAAAGCTGCCTTGATCTGCAGCTGACCCCTGTGGGATGAAGTCATCAGGAGAAAGTTCTTGTTTTCCTCTATCTGTTTTACAGCGTGGCCTTGTTGCTTTATTAACTTTACCAGAGCAGGCATGTGTTTTAAGTCTGTCTTGTGTTGCGTTAGAAAATCCTCCCACACCACAGACCTTTCTAAACACTGTTTGTTGACTTACGGGAAGGCGATGGCTCTGTGTGCGGCCTTCCTGCAGGCGGACGTTTGTGCGGCCGGCACCGGGGGATGGGGACAGCGCGGTCCCCTTCCTGATTGCGGAGTCAAACGCAAAACAACCACAAAATAAAAATGCCCTTGTCTGAAGGGAGCCTTTCTGTGTTAAAAAGCGCAGATGTTAAAGGCTTTGAAGAAGGCAAGGGTGCAGACGGGGCTGCTGAGAGCCCTGCACACAGGCAGTGACTTCCCCGCGTCCCAGCCCTGTGCACCAGAACCGGAGTGAAGGTCTGGGGCAGTATCTGGCATTTCTCTGAGGAACGCGCTGATTCCTCTGCACTGAAAGCACTTTACCATCACACGCTGGCGCCCTTCGCTGTTGCTGCTGCCAGCGGCCCTCCCACGCATGCTGGGTCGAAGCAGTGCGAGCCTGGATGCTGGGCTGCCGATCAACTGCAGGGAAATGAACCTTCTGGAGACGGCTCTCTGTGGCGAGGTGCTTGCTGCTTAATAAAACGCAGCACGCTGTCACGTACTGCATACTTACGCGGCCCTGCTGGCCGCCCGCTCTGCTGGCTTGTGTTTTTGGATGGGTTGTAGCATTTCTCAGTGCTAAATTCCTGTCTTCTATTGCCATTGTGGTGGGGAGGATGGGTGCGAGCACGGCGCTGGGGAAGGCAGCTGAGGCTGGGCCCTGGTCGTCCCTGCTGTCTGTGGGCTGCAGCTTGCTGGGTGCTGCCAGAGGAACGCCTGCAGCATGGCAGTGTTTTCAGCGGGAGATGGGTGGCTGTGGGGAGAGGAGCGCAAAGGGAGGGAAAAGACCTTTCTGTTAAGGGGTGCGTGAGTTCCTTTGGTGATTACTGTGCGAATGGGAGGAGCTCTGTGTGCAGATCCAGGACCTCTGTCTGTCTGTCCCTCACAGTGTTCAGGACTCTGGCACGTGCAAGCTTTCCCATCCCTAACAAAAGTGAGCATGTCCCAGCCAGCGTTCTGTGCCTGTGGGATGTGCTGTTGCCTGATGTTTCTCCCTGTGCTCTGGTCCAGCTCACGCTTTGCTCTGGAAGGGCTCAGTTTGCCTTAGCCCGTAAGCCAACGAGCGTGCACCACTGCTGTCAGTCTTCTGCTTTGGTCACTATTATCATGTATCACATACCATACTTATATTTACAGAATGAACCAATGCTTATCCTATGATAAAATATCCAGAAGAAACTGCAAGCCATACACACTATGCAGGATTTTTCACATCAACTTTGCTGAAATAGCGATCTCTTTACCTTTTTCTAAGTGTTCTGAGTAATATATTTTCCAAGTCTGTAATATTTTTAAAATCTAGCAGTAGTTCTGCTTGCTCATTTGCAGTTTCTTCTGGGTTCTTCTTGGGCACTGATATCTCTTGGTAAAGCATCCACGAGTTCAGCATTGCAAGTATTAGGGGCCAAAGTTGTTCCTGAACCTTTATTTCCTCGCGTGCAGAATGCTGTTAGGAACAAAAAAGAATATGCAGAATATTGCTTCATTGACTTTCGTCTCTCGAACGGCCCTTGTGTGCGCTGGGGAGGTTGCTGGGGGCTCCTGCCAGCCCCCAAACACCGCTGATGTTGAGCAGCTGGGGCAGTGCGTCATGCCCTGAGGTTGCTCTCATGACCAGAATAGGAAGCCACAGTATGGAAAGCAGCAGAGCATGTGGCTGGGAGAGGTATGCAATCTGAGGCTTGTCCAGAAACAACTAACTGAAGTGAGATCAGAGGGGAATGATTTAGCAAAAGGAAGTTGCTCTCCTCCCACCACTGCACGCAGGCAGGGTGGCTGGATAGAGGCAGAGGAGGGGGATGTTTTGTACTGACACTGCAACGGCATTGTCTGGAGGGCAGTAGAGGCTTTGTCACTGTTTCAAAACAAACAGATGACTGTGGACATGGGAGAAAACAGAGCAGCTCCTCAGGAAGAGGTCGCCCGCTACCGTCAGCAGAACTGTGTGCATGCTCCCTGCAGGACAAGCAGGGCCTTGCCTCACCTTTAGGTGAGGGCTGCGAAGATAACTGTTTTCTGGCGTTGGCTTGCCATCCAGCTGGGAGAGGAGCCCCTGGGTCCTGCTCTGCTTGCCCCTGGGGCTGCCTGCCTTGCCAGGCAGAAACACCCCTGAGGAAGAATATCACGTGAACTCTTGCTCTTACGCACTAGGAATAATCACTATGAAGTCTCCATGGTTATTTCCAGTGTTAAGGAACAAATGGAAAACATCAGCATGCAAAGAATTTTAATTGTTAGGGTGTTAACCTCTCACCAATGAAACCAGTACCAGTGTGCCTCAGCTCTTGTTAGGGAGCCAAAATGTAGTCCAAATTGAATTTAGGCCAACACTTTATTAGGTATTTTTATGTCTTAATATTTGTCTTAGGTGCCTCTTTAAAATCCTGTTGGTAAAGTAGACATCATTGCAGCAGCCAACTGAGATGTGCAGGCTCTCGGCTCTGTTCCCACAGCTCAGCAGGGCTGCTGCTGCCTTGAGAAAATGCTCCCTCGTGGTGCTGAGCCATGGCAGTTCCCCAGGTGGTGGATGCTGATATTTGTTGTTCTGGCCCTTCTCAAAGCAAGGCTCCTTGCTGAGCCGGCCTGCTGCTCACTTCACAAATGGTAATTTCCCTGCAGCTCCCCCATGCTCAAACACTGTCCTGTTCTCCAGCAGATCAGGCCAAGGTCTGTTAGAGCATTGATTTTTTTATTATTATTATTTTTTTTTTAGCAATTATTTTTTTTCCATCACAGGGTTGCACACGCAGCATTGTTTGGTATTGATTTGTGATGGCTCTGTGAGGGTACAGGAGGGATTGTATTGGTAGGGCCAGCACATCTGTTGGGGGGGGAGCTGAGCCCTGTGTTGCAGAGCTGTGCATGTGCACACACAGCCCCCAAACTAAACAGGGGGAGAGGGCTGTCATGAGAAGGGAAGGGCAGCCCCTACTGAGTGGCTGACAGAGATGCGTGCTTGGGTTTGTCTGTAAGGCTCTGTTGGGCTCTGGTGGCAAAAACTTGGAGTTCTCTGCACCTGAGAAAATCTATGCAATTTCTCAATTCACTCCAACAGTATTAATCTGCTGCACTGATGCTTTGACTGCAGTGCTGGGTGCTCCAGCTGTCCACATCTGCATCAGAGACAACTTGCACAGAGATTGATCTAGGTCTGAATCTGATTGTTTTAGTGGGGTTTTTTTGGTGGTAATTTGGTTTTGTGGGGTATTTTTGCAGCCTATCAGGATGTGTAAGACTCACTTTGATGCAGGATTTTAACTTAGAATTAAGAAAATCCGTGAGTCCTGTGAGCTCTCTGGAATATTTTCAGCTCTGGCTGCATTCTGGGACTGTAAATGGAAGCTGTGACTCACAGACCTTGCAGTAGTGAGGGCCAGAGCCCCCAAATGTCTTTGTCTTACTGTAAGTAACAGAGGCACGTGCAGGAGCTTGCTGGTGGCTTTTGTGCCTTAGTAAATAGTTCTTGTGTGGATAACTTTAGGATAAAGGCCCCAATGGGGTAAGAAAAGACTTTTCTTGCTGCTCTGTTCCCTTTTACCGTGTGCCCTTCCCAAGTGCCATTGTAGCTGGCGTTCTGCAAAAAGTGCAAATCAGAGTTTTTGCTATGGTGCCCTGATGTCACCTTAGGGCTGCAGTTCTCCTGAGATCAGGGCTCGTCCCCCATTGCTCTCTAAATCCCATGGATGTCCCCTTCAACTATCTGTGGCTTGAAGAGAGGCTAAAAACCAGAATTTATTTAAGCATTAAGTCTTTCCAACAAACTTCAAATGTGTGCTTCCTTCCTTCTTGCGTTTCTGTTACAACAACTGGGGTTCCCGATACAGTAAAAGGCAAATTAGTTCACCAATACTGGGGAACAACTGTAGCAAAGATGATTAGTTCGTTGTAATATATCTCATGTGCAGCTTACCCCAACATGCTCCACACCTTCTGATTGCCTTCTTATAAGGCCAGTTTGCCTGGAAATAACTGAGCCAAACTCTGTGATTACTTGGCTGTGAAGGTGTGGGGTGATTTTTCTCCCTATAAAGCAGGCCCATCTGGCCCAAACAGATGGAATTCAGAAGGTGCCAAATCTGGACTATACAATGAATGTGACAGGACAGTCCAGCCCAGTCCAGTACACTGCTGACACTCTACAGATGAGCTGGGAATGAGCTCATAGTAGGCCAGTTTTTGCCTGAGGAGTAGTATCATCAAAATATTTGCATTCACCCTTTTATCTGAGGCACTGAGGTACATAGCAGCTTGGTTAACATGGGCTGCTTGTTCTTTGCACAACCTTTTTTAAAGGCAGTAAGGCTGGTGAAGACCTAGTGAGTTGGTTTGGACCTGTAGGATCAGGACATGATTAACAGTGAGGGGCTGGGTTTGGAGTAGATGATCTTAGAGGTCTTCTTCAGCCTTAATGTTTCTGTGATGTGATGGTGACTGGGAAGGCAGAACAACTCTGAGGCCTGTAACATCTTCTTGCTTGAGGTTTGTGTGAATGACATACTGCAGTAGTACTCCAAGCAAAGTCCTCTATTTACTGTAACAATAAAAATGTTGGTATTGGTGCAAAAACTTGCTGTGCTTTCAGAAATCTTGTCAGGGAACAAATTTCCATGTTATCAGCCACGACAGTTTTGGTTTGTTCTCGGTCTTAGTATGCCTGGGTTTGTCAGGACGTCGGGATAACATTTTAGACTGGATTTTCTTTCCTTTTAAACATTCTGCATAATTAAAATTGCATAAGCCTTTGTGTGTAAGCAAATCCAACACATTTTTCCATTTAGTTTTTATTTATGCATACTTTTTCATAAAAAAAAAAAAAAAAAAAAAAAAAAAAAAAAAACCAACACCACAACATTCCTGGTCCATTTGATTCTCATCCAGTTTTTTCCACGTGTTGGGAAGCTTTCATGGACTTGATGCCACATTCCTGCAAGCCCTAAGGAAGAAGAAATATCCCTGGGATGAGGGATAAGCTGCTTATATGTGTCTTAGTAATAGTTGTTCCCCTATTCTGATGAAATCCTATTAGAGGCAGGTAAAACTGTTTACGTTTTAACAAAGAATATTGTATTTACAGCCTTAGAAGTGGGTGTAATTTGCCTTGTATTCAAAGTCATCCTCACTAAGGTGCCATTCCCCAGGTGGAGGCAGCTGATGGCCATGATTGATGGCTGCACTGCACTGGGTGCAGGGCCAGATGGGCTGCGGCTGCCAGGGGCACGGCTTCACTTTGCCCTCCTTGCTGGCTAGGGCTGGAGGAAAAGACTGCCAAGTGGGTGAACTTGGGTCTCGTGATCATCCCTGTTGGCTGCTGCAGAGATCTGGGCAGTTCTGTAGCCCAAATGGTTTCTTCTTCACCTGAGAAGTGAAAATCCTCACCCTAATGCTTGCACGGAGAGTGCAGTCCCTTACAGAAAAGGCCCTTTCCCTGAAATATGCAAAGCAGCATGAAATCCCCTACAGCTCTGGATTTTCTGGTATGGGCACAGCACTGCCCTCATTGGAGATGAAAGGCTGCAGTGGTCCAGAGGGACAGCTTCCACTCAAGGAATTGCCTGAGAGAGAGCCTAATGAGTAACCAGGTGAGGTGTAGCAAAGGAGAAGAGAGCACTGATTGTGTGAGTTGCACTGCTGGTGAACTGTGAATCAGGTGTTGAAGGCCCGGGAGCACAAGGCCTGTTGTTGAGAGCTGAGTTGTGCCGCTTCTTTCACTCAGGAAATACCATTATTTGTATTAAATGCACTTAAAATCTTAAAGACCAAATGAACGGTGAGCCAGCACAAGCCTTTCTCATAAGTATAGCAAATATACTTTAAGCTTAGAGGGGAAAAAGTGTAGCATTCCTTTTCCATTTGCATACATGTCTGCTGAAAACTCTTTCTCTGCCTTCTCCTTCCACCATGCCCCAGAAGGAGGCTCTGTGACTCTGTTAGAGAAACCTGTTGTCATGCACTTGCTGATCAGTATCCAGCTCAGGCACCGGCTTGGTTTCAGCCCAGCACTAAACCAGTCTCCAGATGTGTGGGGCCTGGTACTAATAGCTGAGTTCACCTATTTGCTCTCAAATTATGTGCCTCTGGGGTTGTAGAGCGCTTAGAGAGCTGAATGCTGGCAACCTGAGTGCTCACTGTGAGGCGGATGGCAGCCACACAGGCACGTGTTCATAAATGCGCTTTTCTGAGATGCAGATGCACTAGAGAAAGAGTTAGACCGTGCGGACACAAACTGGTAAATACAGCACCATTAGCTGCAGACCTTGGATACACAGATCATTAAGATAAGGCAACGTTTGCTGCCTGGCTCCTGAGTTACCTTGCTACCACATCACCCTGTGCGCCGGGCTGTAACTTGCTCTCTGCTCTCATAACCAGATTCCTTTTGCTGCTGCTGTTTCCAAAGACTGACAGCACACAAGTGAGGCTCCCTGCTTACGATACATCTGTGTTGGCAGTGCCCCAAACACACCTTACTTATTAGCTGTGCCATCTTAGGTCAGGCTGGATTCCTGTGGCTCCCGGGTGTGCAGTACCATCTCCATTCACAAACTGAAGCCTTTCCCATCATGGCTTTTTGGTGCTGCACGAAGAACTTAACCTCAGTCTGCCAGCTCTGGTAGATACTGTGAGGACTCTGGAATAGTATTACATGTTTTCTGAAGCTCTGTGACCTGCTTTGTATCAATTTAACTGCATTTCAGAGCGTGCCAATTTAATTAATGGCTTCCCTCAGGATATCAAGCAGTAATATATCAGATCCCTTACTAGAATCTATAAACATAAAGTTGTCTCTAATTCATTTCTTTAGTCTAACTCTGTTAGTTTCTTTTAAAAATGCAATCAAGCTACTCTGCCAGTATTTTCCTTCACTGAACATATGTTGTTTGATCCTTGAGATGCAAATCACCTTGACCTCCATTTCAATTAGCATTTCACACTGGGTAGTGAAGAAGATGCTTTCTTGCCATATCATCTGCTGAGAACTCGCTTTTGATGTGCAGCTTCAGAAAGTTTAATCTGAAATTGACATAACCACAGTTTCCTCCCTGCTTCCTCACAGACAGCACTCTGATAAGGAGCCTGCTAAGCAGAGAAGGGTTAATCATAGGCTCCTGAAGAATAATGATTTAGCAAAGCAGAAAAATATTCTGCTCTGATTTTTTCCTCTCTGCTGTTGCTATGCCAGCAGCTTCGTAGCTCAGGAAGGCTTCATGTATTTCTTTTTCCTCCACACACTTAGGAAACCAACTAGGGGTGTGCCCATGTGCTTTTTGCTGTTCTGAGAGACCTGCACTGCTCAAGTGGAGGGGAGATGAGCACAGGGGAGTGGCAGAAAAGAGTCAGCTGTGCGGGTTGTTTTCGCAGCTGCACTGCTGTGCCAGGCGTGCTCCCACAGAGGTCTGCAGAGCCAGGGCTAAGCAGCAAAGTTGGATGGCAAGTTGAAAAGGTAGCACTTGGGTGCAGGGATAAGGTTTCTTAGGAATCTTCTGCTTTTGGAGCAAATGTATGCAAGAAAGATGGACTTCACCTCAGCCACACCCTGACAACATTATCATGGAATCATAGAATGGTTTGGGTTGGAAGAGACCTTTGAGATCATCTAGTTCCAGCCCCCTGCTGTAGGCAGGGACACCTCTTGCTGGACCAGGTTGCTCACAGCCCCATCCAGCCTGGCCTTGAACATCTCCAGGGAGGGGACACCCACAGCCTCACTAGGCAACCTGTTCCATCCTCACAGTGAAGAACTTCTTTCTAATATCTAATCTTAACCTGCCCACTTTCAGTTTAAAGCCATTTCCCCTCATCCTTTTGCTATCTGCCCTTCTAAGAAGTCTCTCCCCAGCTTTCCCGTAGGCCCCCTGCAGGTATTGGAACGCTGCTATCAGGTCCCACCCCCCAAGTCTTTCTCTTCTCCAGGCTGAAGAGCCCCAGCTCTCAGACTGTCCCCATTTGTACGTCACTGAGATTTTTATACTATGCTGTGTTATGCTACTCAGATCTGATAGATGGGTTACAAGGCAGTGGAACAATGAAAATCTTGTAATCCAGAAATAAGAAAATCCTGTAATTCAAAAATGAAAATGATAGAGTATAATAAAACTTCTGAAGGAATAATAATACGACAAGCAAATGGCCTCTGATAATCACAGTACATAAAAACAGACAGCACAAGTAGCAAATGTAGATGCATTTTATATTCAAATGCTGCAGATCTTAAAAAAAAATAAATAAACCTAAGGTGTGTGAAATGGAGTCTGATTTAAATAAGAATATAGGTTTTAAAAATATGTCAGAATCTTGGTAGAAATGGAATACTGTGATAAGAAACAAATCATACAGGCATGACAGCTCTCACCAAGAGAAATCATACATCTGTGCTTTTTAAGGTGTCAAGAACAACAAAACAACTTAGGTACAGTGGCACTCTAAGTGCTTCGGTGTGTGTTCCTACAGGTATTGGACTGTTGTGGAGTAATAGAAATTACCTTTTTTTTTTCCTGGTGGGTTAATGGACATAGGTAAGTGAAAGCCAAAAAGGGAGAAACAAGTAGCGAACCTTCACACAGGAGGAAGTTTCTCTATTGAGAAGCCGGAGCTATCCACTGTTCAATGAACTTACAAGTTTCTGAGGAAATAGATGACCAGTGAGTGGCAGTTTGTTGGAAATGCGAAGTCATTTGGGATAGTTATTCAGGATTGCTCTGGTGTAGAAATACAGCTCTTATGATTTTGAGCAGCTACATGAGATAATGTCAGGACTTTGTATTGATGGAAGTAAAATTTTATGTTCAGTAATGGCAGGATGTGGGTCCAGCAGTACTCAGAGCTCAGAATGAGTGACTGGCTTTTTAGGAAATAGTTTCCAAGGTCATTGGAGGAATTTGTTGGAAAATATCAGCTCAGTGCCATGACAGAGCATTCTTTGGGGTATTTTCTTCCCTGATGACCAACAGGTAGGATTTTCCCTATGTTTCTTGTTTCAAGTAAAGGATTCTCTTCATGATATCATGTTAGGTGAAGTGCGTTATCTGTCCCTCTCAGTCTTAATTTAATCTACTGATATTTGGGTGGGGTGTGTGTACATTTCCATTTTAAAATATGATAACCTCACTTTCACTCCAGCCTAGTGTCTAGTGCAAAGTTTTTCTCTGCATTTTCTCTGAGTCTTTTGTTGGTATTTTCTCTTAGTCAGTTTGCAGAGTTTTTTTTTAATGTCAGAACCCTTTTCTTCCTCTGTATCAGCAATTTTATTAATGAGTGGATCTAGCAGCGATGATGATTTTATATGGTCGAGGTGAGAGTCTGTAATTCTGAGGGAATTTGTAAGAGCTTGTCTTTTTGCTCTGTAGGCAGTGCTTCTCTATAGCAGATATTCTCAGCTTCTTCTCTTTGCTCTGTGCTCACCTGACATGGGTAGGCTTGGGTGCGGTTTGAGAATTATGCTAGCAACAATTCTTTACTAAGAACAGCAAAACGCATTTCATAAAAGTTTAATTTCTAAAGGATTATGCCTTTTATGAGCTTTCATTCGGAGATGGACTGCACAGTGCTTAAAATGAAATTCTGTTAAATAATGAGAAAATAACCTTCTGGTAAAAAGGCCTCTCTCCCTTGTGACTTTCACTGTGTAATTTTTTTTCAAGTAAGTTTTAATTTTTGCACCATTATTACACGGATGTGAATATTTAAGCTGTTTGAACTGCTGATGGGAGCAGAAGCTACTACAGGAATCTCTCTTGCATTCACTGACTTTGGAGCTGCGCAGGAAAGTAACCAAAACACGGTAAAAACTCAATTTTCCTTTTCTGGCTCATTACACACAGTGAAATTCACTCCCCCTCCATTCAAGCTCAGTTTTGCTAACCCAAACTGCTGGGCAAGTGAAATTTATCTCCTTGAGGAACCACATCTGGGATTTGTGCCCAGGAGCAACTGGCCAGGTGCATGAGAAGCGGGGCCCACCGCACTGCAGGGAGTGGGCTGCTGGCTTTATGGAGTTTTAGCAGAAACATGAACTCTTAAAAACAGTTCTTCATGCTTGGATGAAAGGTCTATCTGCAAATAGAAGCGTTCATATTCAAATGCATTTCATATGGAAACATGGTACAACGTATGAGCTTTTCCTTCTAACTGCTGAGGTACTCGTTCTGCAGATTTATTTCCTGCAAATCTGTTCCCTCTGACCACGTATTTTTGCTATGCTGAACCAAACTGATCCTTATTTGAAAAAAAGCCCTCCGAGGGATTTTCAGTGGAGTCTCTTTTCATTAATGCTTTGCTGATAATACATACTGGAAAATGGAAGGAAATAAGTCATTTATGGTTTCATTTAAAGAAGTCACTTAGGATTAATAAGATTATTCTTCTTTTTTCCCATGGAAAGTGTAATAGCTGACTTTTAAAAGAATGGTTTTATTGCTCTGACAAGTTATTGAAGTCCATTCTTAATGCAAATATTTTTTGATGCTTCACATTTTTTATGTGAAAACAGGAATTATTTCATTGCTTATGGTTACTTGTGCTGCACCACTGAAATCATAAATGTGAATTTAAATTGAAGAAAGTTTAGCAGCTTCTCTGCTCCTCTCTCCTCTACTGCCATCGCTGCCAAGTCTGGTAGAGCTGTGAGTGCGAACTGCACAAAAGATGGCAGATATTTTAGAACCAAGTATTTCTGGGTGGGGCTGGAGCTCAACCAGTTTTTCAAATCTATAACGCAAAGACAGAATTATCACTACATATAATTGCCAGTTACCTAGATCTACGCTGAAAAATGGCTGCAACTTTCACAAATATTTGCTTTGATATATTTTATAATTAAGTTCCTTCCTAGGATGTATAAATCACGTTAGTTGAATCAAATTATAGACAGTTCCTCTGAAGGAGAATCTCAATACCTTAAAGTAATTTATTGTCCTTTAAATAAGCAAGTAATAAGTTGCCCTATTTTATCTCCTAAGCATCCTCCCCTGAGTGGGAGAAGTGAGAGCCATTCATGGCTGATATCTACTCCCCTCTTCTCATCACTTGGGCATAATGCCTTGCTTTCCAGGAGAAATTAAACTTTCATCTTAAATAGGTATAAGCAGGAGAACTTAGACTTTCCTGCCTTCCAGGGCACTTTCTGACATCTGGGATGCACATGTGTATTGCCTTGGTGGCCTGCTGGCTCCATCGAAAGTAGCAAGGAAAGAAAATGCCTTTCTCCATGTGTTTGTTGCATGAGCAGCAGAGGCTGTTGTAGGTTCTGGGTCTTCACAATGGGGTCAGAGACATGGTAGGCCAAACCCAGGGAAGAGGCACTTCCCTACATTGTTGTGTTCCTCAGATTCTTCACTCTGTGCTGTGTGCTGCCAGCTCCTGAATTCAGCTCATTAAGAGAACCCTTGATTGGATTGAGAATGAGCAGTGGTTTCTGCAAGGAGATGCTGATTGGCAGTGAAGTTGTTCCTTGAAAAAAGGAGGTGGATGTGTTCCAGCAGCAGAGGAAACATCCTGCCATATCCTCCCAGAGCTTACAAGGACAACCAAATGCCTCAGCAGAAACCCAGAATGACAGGCAGTGCAAAGCCCACTCTCCTTGTGCTGCTCAGGAGGCAGGGTCAGCCCAACTGCTCTCCCCACTCATGGCTTCGGGGTCCTGCATAGAGCTCGTCAGTCCCACTGCACCACAGCTCCACAAAGACTGAGAGTGCTCCTCTTTCTTCTCGGCTGTGCCCTAGTCAAACTTCAGTGATGTAACAGGAGCTATTTCTTATTTATGTTAATAAAAGGCTCGGTTCTTTTGTGCTTCTTAGAGAAAGGTTTGCATTGAATCTGTGTACTTCTTACTGTAGGACTCCATTGATCTGCAGGAATAGCAGAGAGGAGTCTGAGGGCAGGGAACACAGTACAGTATTTTATTTCCTGAGAGCCCCTCCCTCCCCACAGCATATGTAGCAGTGATCCTCTGCCATTCCTACGGGCTGTGATTCAGATTCCATGTCCTGTAGTGCACACAGGTCTGGCAGAGCGGCCTGCAAAGCTGCTAATATGTGTGAGGTGGCAGGCTATCGAGGAAGGAAGGGCTGTATGTGCTGGAGAGCTTCAGGCCCCTCTCCCAGCCTCCCACTTGCCCACAGTCTGCTCATTCCACCTACCCTGGGCAGCTCAACCTGCCATTGCTCTGGCACCACCCTCACATGTTGGCTGAGCTCCATGTATTTTTCACTTGTGTGTGTATGTATGTATTGGTTTTGGGTAAGCTAATGCAATTGTGAGAACTTTTCAGTTATTTTTTTTATTGCTGTTGGCAGAGTTTAAAACCATTTGAAACACTGCCATGTTGGCTTGTGCTCTGTAAGAAACAGGGGGAAGGAATCAGCGTCTGCCAAATGGAAAGGGATAAAACTGGTATAATGATATGTTGCAATCACGCTGCAAAACCTACCACAGTAAATTACTGCTGTAACAACCTCCTTCCTGTTGCTAGAGGCTTCAGACCAGGCTTTTTCATATCTCAATATTCAGCTGTTTAGAAAGGTTATCTCCACGATCCATAGCACTGTGCAAGTGCTCAGCTTCTTGGAGGATGGGCTGGGAAATGAGACAGAAGCCAGGATGGTAGGTGCCTGACCTTGGGTGGGCAGTGCTGCCAGATCCCTGTGCTGTTGATCAACCCCTGGTGGCAAACCCACGCGAGCCCAGCACAGTATTGCCGGCAGTGCTCCACCACACAGCATGTTGCTCTGTGCTGCGTGGGCTCTTCTCCGTGTTTGCTCACTGATCTGTAGGTCGCAGGCTGCACAGCCGATGGGAGGGGAAGATGCCCACGTTGTGCCTGCAGCAGTGGCTGAAAACAGGCCCAGGGGACTGCTGTCCTCTGAGAAGGCCTGTGGGAAATGGGCTGCATCTTCTGTTTCCACCCGTCTTGTGTGCATGTCCTCTCCTCAGACGTTGTGCTGTGCTTGGCATGCAGCCACGTTGTTGTTAGCGCTGAATGAAAGAGTGAAAGGGGGGAGAGGGCCAGAAAGCCAAATTAGTGTCATGGTTTCAGTGATTCTCCTAAAGGGAGGGGAGAAGGTGACGGCCTCAGTGTGGGAAAGTTTTCAGGGCTGCTCTCCAAGTAGTTTACTCTCTGTGGAGAGAGTGGTTTGGGTCTCCTGAATCCAAAGGCGTGGTTTTGAGACAATTATTTATCTGTTTAGGGGAAGGAGAGGGAAAAGAGGAAAGCAAGCCTACTCTTTGAAGCAAGAACCATGAGATCCTTGTGGTTTCAGAACTGTAAGATAATGGCCCTGTACAGCACTTTGACTTTCCAGAAAAGCATCATATATAACTTCATCTGATAGTCAGCACTAAAGCTGGGAATTGCTGGGAGAAACTCAGCCGCCTTGTGCTTAAACTGTGCAGCCTGCCTGACGTGACCCAGGCCATCAGGGTGACATCTCTGTGGGCTCAGCTCCCTTTGGTATGACGGACAGTGAGTGCGGAGTGTGCTGGGTGCTGCACAAATGCAGTCTGGGAGTCCACGAGAGTATGGTGCAGTTGAAAGCTCCCTTCCCTCTAAGCGCCTTCTGATCTGGTGTCCCTGTCTGGCTGGGCGTTGCTCCCAGGCTTCACAGATCACCCTACTGGGCTGTTTCCCTTGGATATGAATGGACTTCATTATTATTCTTTTTTTCTTACGTGATGTTTATACAATTAAATTTCCTTGTTTTTTTTTTTTTTTTTTTTTAAAAAAAAAAAACATCATTAGTTTCCCGTGCGCTCCCTAAGTCCCCAGCTTTTGCTTCTTTCAGTAACAATAATAAAACCGAAAAAGGCTTGTTTTGTCCTCGGTACAGCTATGACAAAATGGGTGTAGAATTAGCCACCCTCTGCCCTTAGATAGCTGGCAGGCTTGCTTTCCCTCTCTCCAAGTCCTCCCTGTGAGGAATGAGCACAGCTGATCACAGGGATAAGGCTCAGCTCAGGGGGCGTGTGCTGGCCAGGGAGATTTTTCCCTTTGATTTCCATTGCTCTCCACCTCTGGTGTCTCATTCACGTTTCGCATTCTCCAAGCTCAAAGTCATCCGCAGTCACAGACCAGAAGCTGCTTCTCACCCCTGCTGCACAGACCAGGTCACTCCAAGGGGATTTTCCCTTGTGCAGGTCGCCAGTAAAATATTTTGCATGGCTTAAGTTGAGGTATCAAACTGTTTCTCAGCTTCAGCCAGTATGAACCAAACGCTGGTAGGAAAAATGCTGTCTGTCACATTAATATGAGTGGTCAAGAAAAGGCCCAAATAACAGCTTTGAAAAGGCAGTCTGGTCTGCCAATTTCTCTTTTCTCTTGTGAGATTAACAAGCCTTTCTCTCTTAAATTGAAATCTGATATTTATGGGAATGCCTCATTCTCTGTAAAGATATTTGTGTGTGTGTGCAAACAGACCAAACTAGATCTAAACTGTATGGAACAGATAAGTTGCAATATGTTTAAAAGTAGTGGATGTTTTTGTGTTACAAAAGTGGGCGTGCCTCAATCTTTCATATGCTGGATGCTCCCTGTGGAAAATCCATAAAATAAAATGGGAAATGAGAAACTGTTTCTCTACTGATGTAAAATAGCAGAGGAGAAACTTTATGAATTACGAAGAGTTCAGCAAAAATACCTCCCTAGGTACTCTTTCTAAAAGAAAATTTATCAAGTCGAGATGAGTTTGGGCTATTTGGTTCAGTTTTGCATCAAGGCAGATGGATCGTGTTCCTTGTGATATTAAATTCTCTTTGTCCTAAGTCCCTTTAATCATGAATGTCACAGAGTATCCATTTCAAATGGTGTTTGGATGGTTACTCCAAGGGGAAAACGAAGGGAGTGGAGTGTGGTTTGTTGTTGGACTGGAAAGGGATGGCATGGCTGGTGAGCATGGTTTGGTCTCAGCACTGTGAGGACCAGGCACCCGGTGTTCCTGGAGAGCAACTTAAGGCTGCTCTGTGAGGGCAGAATTTCTGCTGCTTTGGTAGTGCCAGAGATTGGTTCCAGGCCTTTGTTGCTGCAAAGGAAGTGCGTGAGGAAGCATGGCTCAGGGATTAATACCACTTTGTGGCAGGTGAGGAAAGAGAGATGCCTGGAGTGGGGGCTGCTTTTGTTCTGGCCGCATTGTTCACACCTTGAAGCCCCCTGGGAAGTCCAGCTGGCTGCAAGGAGGGAGGGGCTGGGGGCTGCAGCCCCATCACCTTCACTGCTTTAATCCTGTCACTGAGGGGAGAATCACTGCAATGAAGTCCATGGAAATGTAATTCGCTGCAGCCGAAAGCTGCCTCATCTAATTGATTTGGTTTGTTATTTCTGTGAGTGTGTTGCTGCAATAATGCTGGCTGCTGGAGCAGTGAAGGAGGATTCAATCAGAGAGCTTGGGCTCTAGGAAGCCATTTTGTTGCTGTCACAGCTCGTAGCTTGTCAGAGTTTCCAAGGTAATTCTGATTTTTCAGGGAACCAGTTTGATTGCTTCAGAATGCCTTGGGCTTGCTTGATCCTGCATCCTCCAGAGGAATATGCTTCTTTCTATGTGGTTTTCTTTGGAGCAATCAAAGGAACTTTGCTTGCTTTTTTTGTTTTGTTTGTTTTTAAGCTTTTCAAGATGTTTTCAGCAGATCTGCAGCGTGCCAGGAGGTTTGTCTCTGTCCTTCCCCTGCTCCTTGCCCACTGCCCTGGGTGGGTGAGCGTGCAGCTGGGGGTATCCCTGCTCCCTGCCAGATACGGTCCCCCAGCAGCTGTAGCAGCAAAGTGGCATTTTTACTCTGCTGGACCGCTAGATGGGGAAATTGTATTTATATATTTGGGCTGCGAAATGAAGCTGGCAGCAACGCTGGAACCTTTAATAGTAATGAAGCACATCAAGCGTGTTATCTGCAAGAGGTGTGTGCCGATGACTCAGATGTGCCCTGCTCTTCAGCAGTGATGCTGCAGTTCCCCTGCAAGGAGCCAGGCTCTGCAGAGCTGTGCTAAAGCTTGGGGAGCTTCTGGCAGGGTGCTCTGCCCAACTGGCCTCCCTGCTTCCTGCCCTGCCCCAGTGTCTTAGAGGTTTCTATGGCATGGAGCGACAGAAGGGCCAGGGCGTGCCTGCGCAGCTGCCAGCCCCTGCATGTACCCCACAGCTCCATATGAGAAACAAGGAGAAGAAAAATGTTTTCACAGATTTCCGAAAGGAGCACCTGAGGTCAGGAGACCAGTGGGCACCTGAGAGCTCACCCTAGTTTTGAGGCAGGAATATAAAAGCATGTGTTCTCAGGTCCTTCTGTTGCTTTTAGTGTTCTGTTGCTGTAATCCGTTGGCTTTTCTGTGATTAAAAGTATTTTTCCATACTGTGACAGAACCTGTATGGTGATGCTGGGCCTGATGGCCTGCAGATGGGAGACATGGTGGTGGGGCAGAGGGGTTTGTGGAACAAGCTTGTGAAGATTTGGTAGGTGTGAGAATATTTCCAAGATTGGAAGTAAGAATCTTTGCCCCAAATATTGTATCAGTTTGCAACTATTAGATCATTTTGATTTAAAGCACACATTCTCTGGGATACCAGAAGGGTCCAGAGATGAGTAAGCCTGATTATAATGCATTTTGGATTACCCAAGGCTGTAAACCTAGAATATGTTGGATGACTTGGTGATATTACTTAAAGATGCAGTTTTAAAATAAAGAAAGAAAACCAAAAAAGGTGGTGATGCAGGTCATAAGGACAATTTTACGTGCTGCAAGATGTTGAGGTGTTACAGTAATTCAACAGCAACTTTCTGTATGCTGTGCTACTTACAGACCAGATGTGCCTTCTACTAAGCTGCCACAAGTTTTCCAGACCTCCTATGGATAATGTAACTTTGGAATCAGCTTTATTTCTCTAAAGGTATTGCTGTACTATTTTTGGGAGGACATTTAAAGTAATTCAACCATCCCAGTGTGATAGCGGCTATAAAAATGAGCACCTCTACCAGTGCAGGCAGGGCAATGAGCCGTGCAGTGAGAAGTTACCTTCACACCTGCATGACCGAGTCCGTGCAGCTCCCCATCCCCACCTCTCTCTGCCCCTCTCTGCTGGCACAGGGTCTGTGTGAGGCCCTGGCCCCTTCCTCACTGTGCAGCAGCAATGGGCCTTGGTGTGTGCCTGCCACAGCTGAGGAATCCTCTTGTGAAAGTCAGCATCAGCTCAGGAATGAGCCACAGGAATGTGTGTAAATAAGTGCACCTGCATTTTTTTTTTGGCAGTAGGAATTACTGTAAGTAGCTTAGCCAGAAATATGGATGAGTGTTTATAGCCGTTTGGATATTACCACCAAACAACTGGAGCACCAAATGTTTTTGCAGCAGATGTGTGTTCTGTTGCTGCATGTATTTATTAGAGAAATAATATCTTCAGGGTGGAGCCTGGGAGCCAAAGATAGGAAGGAAAGAAAATGCCTGCAGGCAACAGCCATACTCATCCCTTGTGTGATTTTTGTTTGCTGTTAAGGAAGACATCTTGTCTGACCAGATTTCCAGTAGGACTTTACACTTGGTCAGTGGAGTAAATTGTACAGGGTGTGTGATTTCCATGCCTTTGGCTGGGAGAAGGCTCTATCGTGTATACAGCATGTTTGGAGAGAAATGGAATGTGAAAGTTTTCCCCCTTTTGATTTGTGGAAATGCTTTCATCAGGGAAACCTGAGGCCAGCACTCCTCTCAACCCAAAAAAGTGCTGGTATGGGAAAGGCAGCACAGTGTTCTAAGGGGAGCTGCAGTGTCTGGGTAGAGCAAATCTTCCCTGTCGTGAAATTGAGATAACTTTCTATTTCATGAAATCACCTCCTATTGATTTTTTTATCAGTAGATCTTGAAATGATCCACACAGGACATAAAAAGGATTATTTCTATCTTAAGTATGAGGAAACAGAGAGCGCATATGCACACAAAGAGGAACAGAGCCTCTCTCTCCCTCCCCCAGCCTGTGACCCCACTTCAGATGGGATGAATCATAGAATGGCCTGGGTTGAAAAGGACCACAATGATCATCT
>JAOWBP010063649.1:0-28612 GCA_028571105.1 Tragopan temminckii
CCCCACTCACCCCCCCAGATTCATCTCTCCAATACTTTTTAAAATATTCTGATGATAAGTTGCACTGAAAATCTCTTGAGATTTTAAACTGAACCTGTGGTCCAGTGATAATAAGCTCGTTGCCTTTGTTTGGACCCTTGTCAGCCACTGTTATAGGAGTAGGAACCCCTGTGTGGGAGCAATCCTTCTCTCCTTTCTCTGTATCCCATAGGATAGAAGCTACTGATGTATTTTTGATGGTTGTTTTTAGAGTTCTGTTTCCTTCTAGATCTGAAGATATCCCCATACATGATTTCTGAGCTTATGCAGCATGTGAAGGTGAAGTCACATTGCAATAAGAGCATCAGGAGGCACTACCGAAGCGTTATGACAGGATGGCAGCATCCTTCCCTACGTGTTCCAGGACATGCACAAATGCTAATGACTGAAGGTATTTGAAATATATTTAGATCAAACTCATGTGGTTCATTTCACTTTTGTGCTAAGATCAGAAAAATGTTCCAACCTTCAGGAACTGGGAAAACTAAGTCTGTCCCCTACCTTTCTTGGTCTCGTGGATCCAATATGTTTTCACTAAGCTTGTGTTTTGGAAGCACAATATCCTGCACCTGTAACATGCTTGTTCTTACATGCAGAGACTCCTTTCACTGGCTCATAGCTGCTGTTATCAATTTTTTTGTTCCAGCTACCTGGAGCCTTCTAGGAGTACTCTCCTGTAAGCTGTAATAGCTGAATTGCAAGGACATCTTTTTCTGAGGCTTAGAATGTAACGTTCACAGCTTCAAAAGATGTTGAGTGCCAGCAGGTTTTTTTGCTAGTGGCAATCTGAAATTTAGACCTATTTTTATCACAGTTTTGAAAAATAAAGTTTCAGAAATAACTCCTAGGAGTGAACTGCACTCAAACATAAATTTGTATGTTTTGTGCAGGTATAATCACATGGTTCGAGTGTGACAAATCTGTATCAGCAGTTGATAGCAAGAAGTGTACAATATTCATGTGTTCATATATTTGCATTAGAAATTAAAACAAAGGAATTCTAAGCAGTTGTAGTTGAGTTAAGGCAAGTTTGCCATGATTTGCTAAATGCTCAACAAGGTAGGAAAAGAATAGGATTTTCTTAATGTTGTGCTTGCTTATTCTTTGAGAGAAGTGTTACATTCCTCTTGTCTTTCTAGTCCATATTTGTGGTAATTGATACCTCTGAAGAAGTACTGATAAATTAAATATAATTTTAAGCTTCTCCAGTGCCTCCTGGGAATCCTGAAGTAATTTGCTTTTAGTAAAGAATTAAAGAAGAATGCTGCTGTTATGAAGATGGCCATCGTTGTAACAATGATAATTTTTTAAAAGGTAGGAGAACTAAATCACAGAATAGCTAAGCTTGGGGTTTTCAGAGCACTTTAAGGGCATTTTTGTGGTTGCTTGCTTTGGGATTGCTTAATGTAGTCATCTAAAATTCAAGGCTCCTAAAATCACCCCATGGAATCACTGCATCACTCTGTGGATTTTGCCCAAGATCACAGTGGGAGTCTGTAGTAATGCTGGGCCCAGAATCTCCATGCTGGTTCTGACCTTGCTTAAGTTGATCTTAAATCTTCTGTAGCTATTAATGTCAGTAGATTTACTTTTGATACAATATTGCTGTCACTGAGATGAACATTCAGATTTCCAGTCTTTTCATCCTGTGCTTTAGCTCAGCAGAAAATAATTCTTTCTCCATGTGCTATTTTTTTGGATAGGCCTTTAAAAAAGTAAAATTAAATGCTCATCTCAGTCTCTCCTCTTGACAGAAGTGAGCTGGTAATCTCATCGGGAGTTTTCTCTTCTGGTTGTGTCAGAAGTGTCTCAGGAGCAGTGTTTCAGTGCTGCCCATTCTGCTCTCGTTCACAGTGCCATTAAGCACGAAATAAAATTTACGTCTGGATAGTTTAGACTTAAGAAAGATATTCTCTTTGATTTATTCAGCAGTTATTTGATAATGTTCATGTTTTTAAAATACTGCTGCATAGGCTGGAGACAAGATCACAAATGATTTTAATGTTTTTTGTGTATCTACCACTTAATGCCAAAGGAAGAGCTTTATTCATTAATTTCTGATGCTGCTCCTGAGTTCACCCTCAGTCGTTTGGCAGCCAGCATTTGTCATTACACATAAATCTGTTTTACCTTTCTTATTTTATCTTTAATTTCATGTGCATACCCCGATAGTGATGCTACAAAGAGGTCGAGTTCAGCTGTGTACAAATTTAAAGTTTTACCTGATTGTTCAGGAGACCATCCCTTTTCAGGGAGACTTGACTTACTGCTGACCCTAACCACCAATTACTCAGTTATGGTCTCCATCATTGTTGGAAATAGGCTTCAATGAACAATGTCTTTTCTCCAGAACTCAGGTTTTGTCTGTGCCTCTTCATTCTGATCCAGTTTGAGGGAGCTGTAAGAATATTGCTTTTGCAAACAAACCTCACCAATGATTTAAATGAAGGTGATACTTTAAGCTCCTTCCGAGGCAAGTCTTTACATCCTCAACAAGGACCTCCTGAGTCTAGCTTTATCCTCAGGTATTAATATCGACAGGCAACTGGCTATGAGAACAACCTCATATTCTGCTAATGGGAGACAGTGCTGGACAGCCTGCCTCATTCCTTGAGGTTATGGATGGCCTGGTTTGTGCTTGGATCTCAGATTATTTCATTTTGTGTGTCATCTTGGAGGCACTTGGCAATGAAATTAAGAGATGATGGGAAAAGGTTCACATAAAAGAACAAATGAATGTTTCCTATGTCCTGCCCATAAAGTCTGGTTTTGGACAGTGCATCTCCTGAAGTCTGTACCATATGTAAGTACTCTTTCGTGCTGATTGTTCTCTAGAGTCATAACTTGGAGAACAAATACAGTGTTGTTGAGTAGATCTTTTTTTCTCTTTCTTTTTGTCTATTTTTATTTGCATGTGACATCAAGCAAGCCTTTCAGTCCTGTACCTTCAATGAAAATCAGGAGTCGCCTTTGTATCGGTAAACACTGAGTTCAATCAGAAGGCAATAAGAGAAAAGCATTGCCTGTGATTGGGCAGCTTATAAAATACACAGCTGTGAGGGGCTTGGAGGCCTGCTAGGACCAAAGAAGGAATTTTGACCTAATTTGACTACCAAGGCCTGTCTGGTGCCCATGGGCCTGCCATTGAGGTCTGTCCTGCTGGCTCTCAGGCTGCAGCTTTGGGGTGCTTGGGTATTCTGATGCTGTGTAAATGGAGCAGAAAGGTGGAACACGCAGTCCTGCATTGTCCCTAGCTGTCCTGTCCTGCCTTCCTCTTTGCTGTCAGTTAATTTAGCTAATTTCTTTCATCCTAATTTGCTCCCTTCTGCCTTACAGCTTTCACAACTTGTTTGTAACCCCTCACAGTCGCTGTGGTTATGTATTCTTTTTTTGTATTAGACTGTTTGTTTAGGCTGAAAGCTGCTAAGGGAAGGTTTGCAACTGTGTTTTCATGCTGTCTAGCACAAATAAAGCCTGACCACTGTTTATTTCCAAATGCACTGCAATAAAAACTATTGATGTTGCATGCATTAATCAAAAAAGTTACAAAACAGTTATAGCTGAGTCCCTTCCTTGGTTTGTTGCACCCCAGGACTCTCTGAATGTACAAGGGAACATAAACACGTTGCCTGCAGCAACTCCAACACGTGGCGTATGAATTGCTGCCCCAGAGGGACCGCTTCACCTGCTCACTGCTCCTTGCTCCTTCCCACCAGCAGCTCCACTGAAAGCTTGGACTCGTGGCTCCAATCAAGCAAGCACCCAAATTCCTAGAGGTACCATTTTGCAGCAATGTGAGCCTAATTGTTTCTAGATTAAATATTTTCATGGGATATCAGTCTCAGTGTTCCCGGAATTAGCATGCTCACTGAAGGATTGAAGATGCTTATCGGGCCCGACAGCTTTAGTGTCAGCGGGATCGTCGACAGCTCTGCGAAACTTAGCTGGGCTGGCGACAATATTTATTTATGTGGAATGGAGACATATGGCCAGAATCATCCGCTCCCTTTCCTCAGTAATTAAAACATCTGGGAGCACAAAAGGGCTGTGAGAAGTTAAAAAAAAAAAAGCAACAAAAAACAACCCTCTTTCTGCTAAATAAAACAGGAGCGCAGAGCCTTTACATAATTGCCAAGACTTTCTTTTGCCGTTGTGGCAGGCTCTCTGGAGGACCAACCTTCTCTAATGTTTTTTGAATGTGTGACGGTCAATAGAAGCACAACTGAACTGAGCACAGCGCTCAAACTTTTTATTAATACTGTGTCTTGCTTTATTTTCCAAAGGACAGATTTTAATGCTCCTGAGAGGAATTGGGGATTATTTAAAGAGTAGCAAAAGCATACTGAAGTCATCAGCTGTTTTACAGACCGTGATTACACATTGATAGCTTCTCCGTCTGGAATATACTGTAGATATATCTTTGATAAAACACTATTTCACTGAGAGCTTTGAGGTTCAAATTCAGACCAGGGCAGTACGATGACAGCTGTTATCATTTGATGGATATTCAGTTCATTGTGCAAAGCGTGTTTAATGCAGCTTTATGCAGTTTTCAGAGATTAGGTGTCCCAAACAGAGCCATCACAAAATGAAGTAATTTTCTAACTTCATGGCTCTTTCCAAATCCCCGGTGGAGCTGTACCTTCTCAGCCATGCAGGGTTGGATTTTAGAGGAGGGATCTTATTTTTGATATATGACTCTTCTGAATCTGAAAATCTGTTATCTGCAGAGATGGGTGGACATTTTGAGAGTTACTGTTGTTTTATGATACACAGGGCTCACACTGTGCTGCCTCGCAGAGGCTTTACTTGTATTGTTGTCCTCTAATTATTTTATTTTAAGCCAAGTAGGATCATGATGTGAGTGATCCTCATCTGCCTGCATAGCCTCGCATCCGTGTTTTGCAAGCAGCAATGAATTTACCTCCACAGAATCTCCTGTGGGAAGACTGAGAAACTGAGGCAAAGAAATGGGATAGGATTTTCCCATGATCATCTAAAAAAGTCTGTGGCTAACCTGGAAATTGAATAGAGCTCCTCTGAGACCTCTACTGCAACAGTTCTCTGTGTTTTGAAGGCACAGCCAAGCAGAGCTCCCAGCAAGGAGCCTGCCTGGAGGGTCATAACGATTTTTTATGATCTGAAAATCTGTTGAAGTAAAAAAAAAAATTGCTGCCATCTAGGAATGATACAACAGCACGTTTCTGTGAAAAAGGCTCATTTGTCAGTTCCAATCTGTGAGGTCTGCACCTGTGTGTATTAAGCAGTTTGGGCTGAGAAAGGACTGGGCTGGTAACAAGGTGATTAGTGGATTCACCTGCTGCAGGAGCTGGGCTTTATGTCTCTTCCCTGCCTTTCCTAGATCTCAGGGGAGGGTAGTTGTTCCTTGCCTATTTGTTATTGGGCATCTTCTGTGCTCAAAAGCATTTTTGAGATTTTGTGGCACTTTGGGTACCTTTGCCTCCAGTACTTGAGGAAGGATTTAACAGTGTTGCAGCAGCAGCTTGTGACTTTGGTACCTGGAGAGCACTCTGAGGTAAGATCCTTTTTGCAGGCAGCTGTGGGGCTGCAGCCTGGTGCTGTACCTCCTGTCTCACTTCTGGCTGTGTTTGGCTGTGCCCAAAGGGACTTCAGCTTGCTGGTGCCTTCTCTTGTGGGGCAGAATAGAATGTGGCCCAGGGTTTGGGAAATGGGCTGTGCTGTAGGTAGATGATGGCTCTGGCTTTAAGAAAGGATTCAGGGAGTTGTAAGGAAGGACATAGAGTGAAATGCTAATTTAGGAAGGTGGGTAAAATGGTGGGAGAAGGGGAGCAAGGATGAAAAAAAGTGTAAAGTTTCTGACTGGGAATTTTGGAGAAAACATGGGAGCCCAGTATCTAAGTGCTGCTGATTTGCTCTTGACACTCACACTTCCAGCAGCACCCAAGCAAACTAAACTGAGGGCTATTAGCAGCGCTTTCCACAGTAGCTTTAATATAGTGCTGGAAGCTTTTGCAGCACAGCACACCTGCACTAATTTAGCTCTTTGTCAATAAAATTAGCTCTCATGGAGTGCTGCAGCATTTCCAGTAACTGAATTGGCTTCTTGACCTGGCTGGGTCAGGCCGTACTGCATTGCGCTTTGGGCAGTACTGCTTGACTCAGGAGCGAGGCAGATATAAGCAGGGAAAAGCAGGGGTGTTCTCTATCCATCTCTTTGTCTTTTTACTCCTTCTCCAGGTACTTTATGGGTTCCCCCAGCAGCAGGTGGTTAGCCCTGCCTTATTAGGGACTGTTACGTTTAGCAGAATGCCTCAGATATTGATGACAGAAGATTTCCTTCTAAAGAAAATTTATACTAATAGAGGTTGACTTCGATGTTTTTATATGACGTGCAGTTGAAGTCTTGAAAATGTCTAGCTCAAAGATTCAATTAAACCTGGTCTTGTTACAGCTGTACTTCCTAATTAAAGTATTTGACATCCGTGCAGATATAAATATTTATGGTTGGTGAAACCCATCTTGAACAGCAAAATAATTTATTCTGACAACATGGGGAACGTGAACGCTCTCCGTGTGATGACTTTATTATCAGTGCTAATAGCTGGAGGTTCGGCAGGTGTTGTTTTACAAACTGGAGGAAGCAGTGGATATGTTGGAAGAAGGCTGGAGCTGTGCAGGCAGTGGGAGGGAGCAGAAGTCTGCAGGCAATGCCTTGTGTCCGATTCCACTCAGTTTCTTTGGCTCAGAAATCTGAGCTATATTCTCAAAGACACTGATGTCCCTTTCACTGTGCCCATGTGCCCTAAGGACCCTGACTGATTTTACCTTTGGGAGCTGCATGTGAGTATTTTGTCTTGGTGGTTCCACATTGCTGCCTCTCCTGTTGTGACCAACGCATGTTCTACTTCCATGTTTCCTGGCTTCCTAACAAACACATGAACTACCCAGTCCCTAATAAATTCCAGTGTTATCAACCCCAGTCTAGTACAGACAAGCACTTAACAAAATATTTAGGAGCTGTGTTTGCTGCTTGCTTTGGAAGATGTAGCTGCTGGCATGAGTGGAGTTCTTAATTTATAGCATTATTTAATTTGCCCTGGAGACTTGGGTTCCTAAACTGTCTTAATTCTGTGGTTTAGGCCCTCTTGAATGGCGTGATGGGGGTGATGATGATTTAGTGGTGTTCTAGCTGGTGTAAACAAGGGATCTTGGATTCAGAAAGACCCCAGTGCTCAAACGCAAAACAAATCTCAGGAGGATTTGAAACTAAGTTATATACAAGATTAGGAGTTTCTGCTTTTTGTCTTTATCAGCCTTTGTTTAACCCCTAATCTTCATTTTCCCCTGTGTCTTACTGCTAAAAATGGGAATGGGGAGGAGGAGGGGAAAAAAAAAAAAAAGCAAACAACCAAGCCCAAAGCAGGAGACATCCCATAGAACAGAAACCATTCACAATTATTTTATTTATTTAGCAGTGGGCATTTATTTTTTAAGGAGTCAATAATCATTCAGGTCCCTGCCTCCATGCAGGGTCATAAATAGTGTATCAGAGTTGGTGCCAGGTAAACATCTACATAATTTTTCCATTTACCTCCCTTTATTCTGGTGATTTGCCAGGATCTCAGAAACCCAACTCTCAGTCCCCATCCTCACCTCCGTTTCTGTGGACACTCAGGGAGCTGCCACGCATTTCTTCCCTGCCTTGGCTGCTCTGCAACAGGATTCCAACCTCGTGTCCACTGCTGGTCCCTGCAGGAGACCGTGCATGGCCTGGGGCTGCAGCAGGTGCTGCTTGTGCGTGGCCACGGAGAGGAACAGGGGAGGCCTTTCAGCTCTACGTTTGCAAGAACACGGTTAATAGACCCCTGTGGAGATGTTTATCAGAGTGTGAGTGGTAGGATGGAGAAACACACACAGGCTTACCGCAGACTGCATTTATAGGACTTGTTACTTGGGAGAGAAGCCCTATTTACGCTCCGTGTCTGTGTAGCTGGTTAGTGTTAACATTGTTCCTGTGAGCATAGGGGGAATTGTAGTAAATCTTCCAAGAATGGAGAGCTAGTTTCATCTTGTTTGACACATTGTTTCCTGATAAGAGCTGCTGGGAAAATGCTTCAGTTTTCTTGTCAGACTGAGCTCGCTGAGCTGCCAGGAGAGACTCAAAATCCGTTGGGTCCTAAAAGAGAAATTCAAGCAGCTGGGCTCAGGGGGAGCAGGCAGTGAGCTGTGAAATGGCTGGGCACTGAAATACAGGCAAATGTGGCTGAATGGGGAAGCTAAATGGCTTTGGCTCTGCCTCACAAAGAAAGATGGAACTTTTTCATTTTCTCTATGGTGTGTGCCTGTTCCTGGTTCCCCCGCCGTGCCTCTGCTTGGGCTGCAGTACACGTGTGGAGCTGAGCTGCTCCGTCCTGGCCGAGATGATGGGTAGCAGCCACAAGCCCCTGGAGTTCCCCTGGGAAACAGAGGAGAGTCCTGGTGGCTCCAATGAGGCTGTGTAGGTCAAGGCCAGGGAGAAACAGGACACGAGCCCTCCATGGGGATCTTCTTCTGCTGGCTTCAGTAGCCTGTGTTCTCCAGAGCTTAGTCCTGCTAAAAATCTTTTCCTGATGTTGTAGTTGGTGTTCCCATGCATCCCAGAGTCCCCGATAATCCCACTGATGCTTCTTGGAATCACAGTTTGCATTATAAATAACTGTGTTTTGAAAGAGCTTGAGCGTGTGTGCCAGCAAACGTGGAGGCCTGTGTTCTGAAACCACATGGCATGCCAGATACAGATAAAAGATAAGTCTTTATTTATTTATTTTATGAAGTCAAACCTCAGCTTCGTTTTTGGTGGAAAACCCACACTAAAATTTTATGTCAACCTATGTCGCAAACCACAGACTGTGCGTGGGCTCTGCATCATTTGATTGCTAGCTTTTGCCTAAGGTTTTTTCAGGCTTCAAATTCAAGGGTTGCAAGCTCACATAAAATAAAACAGACTTCCCATGAACCACGGTGAACTGAAGCCACTTATTTTCAGCAAAACTCACGCTGGATTTTGTTCAGCCCTGAACTTCACTGACTCCAGCAGAGGTAGAACATTTGCTGTAAAACCATTGTGGGTGTTTATTCTTAGCAGTGCTGAAAATCTATCTGCTTGCAAAGGTATCTAGTGAGGATTTATTTGGCCACTTGAACTGAAAAGTATTTCTTGTATATCCAGCAAGGAGAAACAACAACAACAACAAAAAAACAAAAACCAGGGATGCAGAGAGTGGAATATTGTACCAGTGCATCTGCTTAAATAGAAAATATACCTGTATACCTGCCTTTAAAAATTTTTTTTTCAGTCTGAAGTTCTTGCAAGTAATCACTTGTAGGAGAGCAGACTCATGGCAGACACACGCAATGACAAACTTTTAAAAAATAAATGCTCCTGGTTTTCTGAGCAGCTGTTTAAAACTAGATACATGTCAAAAATGACCCTGGTGATGTCAGCTCAGCCTTTTGCATTTTTCACCACTTGTCCCTGGGCAAACTCCAATCCCTTGCCTTGCAAAATATGTATTCCTTCTACAAATTAAAGCAGTTAAACAAAATGGGAGCTTGAATAAAAGAAGTTTATAAATTAGCTATGAAGTTCTGTAAACATGTTTGCTCCTTTTTTGACTTTTTTTTTTTTTCTGGTATTTAATTGCAGCTCTAAATGTTTAATTTGGAGATTTCAAGAACAGACCTAGCTGAGTATTCTGATGGGGCTGCAGCAGTACAGCCTCCCGTCTGTAACATGGACAGTGCTCCCGGAAAGAGCAGCCCGGATTCCCCCATAGACATCTGTGTCAAATTGATGATGAGCTTGGCTGGCATCTTAGAAAGATCTTGAGCTGACAAGATTAACCCTCAAATGCCATGGGAGGCAAAGGGCACGCCATTTGAAAAGAGGGGCACACACACGACTTGGCAGCTGGAAAAAGTTGCCAGACTCAGCTAAATGCAAGTCGTCTATCCCAAGTGGTAAGCTCAAAACGGGGGGAGAGGATGCAATTTATTCTGTTGGCTTTCAGTATTTTTTTTTTTCCTTTGTGGGTGTATGTATTTGCTATGACAGTGACCTCTGTGGAGGTTCTAACAGGACTTATGGACTGTGTCACATCTTTCTACGCTGTGTCTTGGGAAATCCTAAACATCATCTTATGAGGGCCTTAGTGCTCCTCTTCCCACTTAGAGAAATTCTCCATAGCAAACACTCGATGCTAATGCCGTATTGGTGCATCTAGAAAATACACCAGCATGTGACAACACCTTGATGTTTTCCTGGAGAAAACCCATTGACATGAATGGTGAGCACCCTGAAAGTGAAGGGAAAGCAGTTGGCTGCCTGTGGGACTGTGCAAACTACTGCTACCTGGTGCCAGCCACTAGCAAAATGGAATGGAAGGAGCCACTCCTTGCATGGCACGTGCTGTGGTCACTGCAGCAAGATTTATTTGTGCTGGAGGAAGAGCTGACCTTCATAAACTGTAAACAGTCCTTGACAGAAATACGTACCTATGGCCTTGTCAGCTCTCAGAGGTTTTGTCGGTGTTGTTCTCCTGGTGAATGTTGGCAAACTTCCTCTAGCATAGCTAGCAAAATTTTGTCCTTCCTGGCCTCCTGTTCCAGCCCTCTCCATCACAGTGAGAGTGATGTTGGCCAGAATTTGCAGGCCACTGTGTCTGGGTGGTTGTGTTCCCTGCATGGGAATGACTTGGTGTATGTCGTAACAACAGCGTTGAAAGGTAATTGTCCATCTTGGTGAATCTAGCTTCTGTTCCCAATGCATGCAAGTGTTTCTAGAGACATGCTAAAAAGTATCATGTTCTGACCTTAAATAGCTAACTTCTCTCTCTTTTATTTTTAGACCATATCTAGATGTAGATTGAGGCAAAGTTCTGAGTTTTGTCTGATGATATTCCTGTGTCTTGGTGTGAGAAGAGCTCTCTGAACACAAATGGAAACTGTGTGCAAATTGTGTTTCGCTAGTGGTGTTAATAAGGGCATTACAAGTCACCATGCTTTTCCTCGTTTTCTGCGAATTAATGTGTGCTCAAAATGTTACAAGGCATAAAAATAGATATCTAATAGTGGATAAATGCTGAGGTGTTTTTGTTTGTTTGTTTTTTGTTTTGTTTTAATTCCAAAAAATGAGCAATAAATTTTCTAGGAATAGTCACTGAAAATGTAGAATAAATAAATAAAAAATTACTCTCTGTTAGACAGGAGCTGATGGACCTCGAGGCACTTTATTAACAGTTAAGGAATGTGGCTCCCACATACAGCTGTGATTGATATGATTGTCTCTGTGTACTGATATGAAATACTAATGGAGGCTTCAGTGCAAGAGTTAGGGCTCTCCTGGGGATTTATCATGTTGCTTTAGACTGGTGAGAGGCAGAAGTTAGCAGAAAGTTGCAAGGGCTGCTGCGTTTTCTTCCCTGCTGTATATTCTCATTTAAGAGACACCAATTCTATTGTAGGGAATGAAGAGGAGGAAACGGAGGCCAAAAATAATAGACTTTTATGGAAAAAATGCATTTGAAAAACTTGGAGGCCATCTGAAGGCCAGGTGGGGGCTTCTAAAAGTAGAAAGCCACAAAGTTTACAAGTTCTGGTTAGGGTTGCAGGCTGAGATCAGGTTCCTCGGACCCTAACTGAGGGTTAGGGTGGGGTAATGCAGCGTTGCTGCTGAGCCCTCCAGCAACACGGGTGGTGCTTGGGGGAACCGTGGCCGTGATGGAGATCTGGGAGATGAACAGCAGCATTTAAGATAAACGCTTCCTATCAGCCTATTTATTAGGATCATAAATATAGGTGGTCGGCGTGTTAGCCTTTGATCTGATGCTGTGTGCAGACGTCCATCCTTGGTTTCGGCTGTCATTAATATCTTGAAGTTCTAAAGTGGCGCGGGCTGGAGTGGTTTACAGCAAGTGAATTAGATCAATTAATTTCCAAAGCAAACCTAATGGGCATTTTAGAAAAGGATTTAATGTCTCATTTACTCTCTATAGCTATCTTGTTAAATGCCAATTAAGTATCTAAATATTTCTTACAACGTTAATGAATTACAGTATAATAAGTAATAAATGATTGCCGGTTCTTGCTAACATGCTGAAGTCTGCTGTTAAGTTCAGCTCAGAAACAGAACATAACATTTTTCTAGCACACTTGATTGTGCCCGTAAAACAATTAATTAATAATTAGGTAGTGTTTTAGTGACATGGTAGCTAACTGAATACGGACTTCTTTTGTGCAGCAGGATACTGCCAAGAAGTAAAAGTCAGATGACCATTAAGGGTCATATATTTGGATAAGTTCTTTAAACTCCTAAATTGTGCAAATGCTTCAGTTTCTTCCTGTTAGCTGTTTGTGTAATTAACGTTGTTTTCACACATAATTGCACAGCTAAACTGGAAATCTGGCCCTGCATTTGTTCAAACTGAGGAAGACAGCCTCGTGGATTATAAGAGTGCAGAGGTACCGATTTCCTTCTCCAGATGTACTTCATGTCCTCCAAAACCACCTGTGACTTTTACATTTGCAGTGAACCACAACTGAATGTATATGAGCTTGCAGGCACAAATAAAATACTTGCAGGTGATTTTTTTCCTCTCTCTATATATATTTGGGCTCTATCCTTTCCTTCTATTATTTGTGAACCATATGCAAACATCAAGGAGGTGATTTTTAATCAGTCCTTTCTGTTATCTTCAAAGAGAAAGAGGTTTTCCTGTCTTTTCTAGACAAACTGGTTTATGCTGAGGTAAAAAATGCGTGGAACTGCAGCAAGATCATGCAATCAGGGTCAGGTAGGCTGATGCAAAGGATGAACCTTGCACGTGCCGCGGGTCCTCGAGGTTCTGAGGGGCTTCTGCAGCCCTGGGCCATGGTGAGCTCCCAGGGTTGTGCAGGTCTGCCAGACGATGTGATGCTTGTGAGGCAGTAAGTGTTCATATGGGCATCCTTGCATCATTGTGGTCCTATGCGAGCGCTCTTGCAAAAGCTGGTTGGTGGGTTTTTCTTGTGCTTTGTTCCCGGATTAGTGGTTCTTAAGAATATCCTTCAGGTATTATTTCTAAACTGCGTCTCCTATGCTGTATTATATGGAACTCAAAGGTATTTTGGGATTCTTTCTCTCTTTTTTTAAGCAGTGTCCATCTCTATTTGTTAGCAATTAGTTTATTCTTAAAAGAAAGGAGGAAAATAGAAAAGCAGCACACAAGCACTCAAACTGTGCCGCTCCCTAAGTGCTTTTCTACCAATTTATGAAACAAACAAAACAAAAAAACACCCTCCGAAGTTAAACTAATATGAAACAGCCCCAGCATTTGAACTTGTCGCACGAAGCTGGTTTAAATTTTAATGTGAGCTCTGGAGTAGATTTGTGTAAGGCAAGGTAAAGCAAAGCCCATGAAATATTGATTCTGTACATTTTCTTATGAATTTTTATACTCCAATTTAGTAAATTTTTCATCTCGCCTGCACTTAGAGGTTGCCTATAAAGTCGTTACTACCAATTGTATTAACTGTTGTAAATAAATCATCTTGGTTTGGGCTATTTGTATGAACATGGGCCGACAGGACCCGGTTTTGTTTGAGCTGTGGCATTTCATGGCCTTAGTCTGAAAGGGCTAAAAAGGGATGATCAAAATTTAAAATCTGTCATAGCACAGCAGTGGAGATGCAAAACGCATGAGCAGCTGTCAGAGGAAACATCTTCCTCCTATGTTTCCCACCTGTATCAGATAAAGAAACCTGGGGAATTCTCCACCAGCAAAGCTGTTGTCTGGTTCATGCCTGAGAAACTGGCAGCTGGCATTCTAGCCTGCAGTCCTTAGACTTGCAGATCGATCCACTGAAGATGTGAATAAGAAAGAAAGATTCATTTCACTTGAGGTGTAGCCTGACTTTGCAAAAACAATTTATTTAAAATGTCATCTGAAATCAGAGATTAGAACGTCTGATTTCAGGGAAAATCCCTTAACTAAAGATTATTCATGTGGCAATTCCAGATGTTTTAGTCACAGTTCTCTCTTTTACCTATAGTTTTGTCTTGTGCTCAAGTTAATATTCTCCATCAAACCTAGTTTAGATGTTAATGCTGCCTCCACATCTCTAATTACAACCTATTAAGTGAGTATGTAGGCAAGGTTCAAGTACAGTGAGATGTGGGCTCTCTACACCTGCTGTGAGAAGTGTCTCAAAACAACTTTTAAGATATTACATGACATTCTCTGCCAAGAGAGTGGTGAGGTGCTGGAACAGATGCCCAGAGAGGCTGTGGATGCTCCATCCCTGGAGGTGTTCAAGGCCAGGTTGGATGGGGCCCTGGGGAGCCTGGTCCAGTATTAGATGTGGAGGTTGGTGGCCCTGCCTATGGCAGGGTGGCTGGAGCCTCATGATCCTTGAGGTCCCTTCCAACCCAAGCCATTCTATGATTCAACTGGATAAATGTAACATTTTCTGTTCTATGAGGTTTTCCGTTGGAAAGGTTGACAACTGTTAATAGAAAGCACAATACATGAGGAACTCAGGGTGTGTTTAGATGCTTTTCTTTATTAATGAACTAATCTCTGAGGAATGCATTTTTTAATGTTTCTTATTTGCGTTTTGTAAGCCCTTCTTTCTGTGAAGACTGACTCAGTAAGTTGCAGTGACCTTCACGTTAAGGTTGGTCAGGCCTGAACTCCATTGCAGACACAAGGGCAGGCTGTGTACTGCGGTGTTGTCTGGCTGTTTGGACGTCAGATATCAGCTTCATTGGAGGAGAACCTGGCCTGAGACTGGTTATCTGCATGTGCTTACATCTTTTGGTCTTGAGTGGTGCTCAAGTGAGTGCTTACAGCCAAATGTACGCCTCAGTGTTGTGCTGAAGATGGATGACATGAGGGTGGCTTGCTATGCTTGATGTATAAATAAGAACAGATGGTTTTTCCAGATTCCAGTTAGTGATAATTAAACTCTTAATTTATTATTTTATTCAGAATAAATCTCCATTAATTTTCTGTTTCTGTAAGTATCCTGAAACAATGATTTTTGAAAAGCTGTCATGAGTAATTTGGCTGTGTTGAAGTTGGCCTTATGGTAATTTGATCACCATGCACACTGAGTGCCCTTTTCCTGATCCTTTGTTGGTTATGTGTAACTTCTCAATCAATTTTTAGTTTGCTTATGAGTATAGATCGTAAGTTCCTTTCCATAGTACTGTGGGCGTAATTATTTCAGGAAACAATCCTGTTTGTAAAATCGCTTCTCAGGTGCTTGGACACACCAGTGAGACAGCTCACAACTGAAGGAAATTCATTGAGAAATGTTAAAATGAGTCACAAATGTCCCAATAGCCCCTGACTTTCCTGTTCTAACTCTGTCCTGCTCAGAAACAGCCATGCTCCATTGTTTTGTGTGTTGCTTAGAGGTTACTTTGTTCAGAACGTTCAAAGCTTTTTTTTTTATTGATGGTATCATAAATAGCAGTAGTATTGAAACAGAGACTCAAATGTTTTTGAAGCGAGCAGCACCTCGTTGGTTAAATGGCTTTCTGCAGTAATCACTTTGGATTCAGTTTGATTTGCAGTGTGTTGCAGAAGCTGACCTTTCCACTGTCTGTATATTTTAAGTGTTTGTGTAAACAGCAAAGGATCCAGCTAATTACCGAGCCTTCCTCCCATTCAGCAGCACGATGTCCGGCCTCCTCTGATTGTGAAAGCGATAGCACGAGGGCACTCGGAGACAGGAAGGAGCTTGCAGAAAGGGAAAACGGCTGTGGGAGGCACGCGGGAGCACACGGAAATAAGGAAAAGTGAAATGGAGCAGGACACGAGCAGCTCCTTGTGCTGGGAGCTCGGGGAGCTGTGAAGGGATACATGCGATTGCAGAGCCGGGTTGGCTGTGCTGAGGTTGCTGGGGCTGTGTCACCAACAGGCTCAGCTCTGCAAGTTCTTGCTGAGCGCTGGGTTCAGGTTTGTGCTGGGGATGGACCCAGAGCTTTTCTCCTAACTGCCCGCATTCTGCACTCCAGAGCTTAGCAGAGTTAAGAGCCAATAAAAAGCTGTGGCTCTCCTGCCCACACACAGGCTGTCCTCTTGTTAAGGTCTGTGAAAGCTGCCATCAAGCTTACCTTGATGGCACGTTGCTGTCGGTTTGAGTTTATGATCCGTTCTGTGACCGACATGCAGAGAGCAGGACTTCCTGGAGGTTCTCAGGGGACGCAGTGGGCTTGACAGCAACCCTTCAGGAGCTGGTTGGTGTCTGCATTTCCTTGGCATATGATGTCAAGACTGGAAAGGAAGATAAAATATAGAAGACAAAGATGCTTTTTTCTTTTATTCTTTGCATACTTACTTTTAACACCTTTATTTGGTGTTGATTATTCTTGATTTCTGTGCTAGTCAACTTTGCTATAGACACAGTGTTGCTGGAGTGATGGTGATGGTCTTATGCTGCTTTGGGGTGGATGCTGCCTATCTAGAGGTATAACCTCTGTGGAAGTTCAGAGGCAGTTCTCCCCTGAACCTATATATTATTGATTCTTATTTATTTATTTATTATTTCAAAGGTGCAAGTAAAATCCTGCAGTTGGATTGGAACTGACAGTAATTCAATCAGTTACGTGTGAAAGCCTTTTGAGGGCAGCTAAAAACCAATATTACATGCATTTTAGTTATTTAGACATTAACGTATATAGCAAAAGTCACATATTCAGAATTTGTTTGAAAGGCATTTGGTCATAATGATATTCTGAACCTAAAACCATTATTTTTAATAGCTGCTAAATGCATCACTTTCAAGTATTGTATGTGCAAACAACTATGGTATAGATGCACCTTTTTAATCTGAAAATAGTGTTGGAAAAGAGAGGACAGTTGAATGCAGGGAGGAAGCCTTGCATATATTTGACTAAATTGTGAACAAAGTGGATGTTGGAAGTTGTCAATAAAGCTGTAATATTGCCCAGTTTAATAACAGAAATTCACTCTCACTATAAATGAAACACAGGTATTGCTCTGTGATCGTGTAGGGACCTGTTGTATGGGCCTTAGCTAGGCAGATAGCCTAATGTTTTTGTTTAAATGCTTTTAACATTAATACAGTTCTTATCAACTAAGGAGGCAGAAGTATAGCAAACTTTGATAGAAAAAGGCTTGTTTTTTAACTGCACTTCATTTTGCATTTGGGGTACAAATGGAAGTGTGGATTTGTAACTACTGCTTTGCACTCATAAGTGAAATAGTGAACGTTTAGGTACAAACTCCTAAGTTAGGCATCAGGGTTGGCATGTATCTGCTTATTTGCTGAGCTCCCTTAGCACCTCATAACTCACCCTGAGCAGACTTGAATGTCGGGTGCTGGGAAGCTCAGAAGGGAGCAAGGTCAGCCCCAAGGGCCCGGCGTTTTAGGAAAGTAGAGCAAATTAAGTTCACCCTTCAACCAGAATCTGCCACTTCTGTAAACCTGTAGCCCCCAGATGTCTGCCAAGCAGGACCCAGAAATATTCAGTATATATTTCTCCGGGAAGCAGGCAGTGTCAAGAAATGCAATTTTGTTAGATGACCGCATTAGCCTTGAACTTTTCAGACAAGTCTAAATGAAGAGAGAGTTTATTCTGGCTTCCACAAACTGATGGGAGCCCTGTGGGGCGTAGGTTCAAATTTTTAAATGTTCACATCAAATCAGATAATGGTATCCACCCCCCTCAAAAGATCAACGGGTGGAGAAGAAAAGAACATACCAATAAGCACATGCAATCCTTCAGAGTTCATTATACAGCAAGTGTGTTTCAAAGGACCTTGAGAGCATGTTTCCAGGGGAGGGGCGAGGTCGATGCTCGGATGGGAGAAGCCAATTGAAATCAATGGGAATTGATTTAGACTCCGGGGGCACTGTGTTAAAATCTCCAGCCTTACGATGTAGCTTCATGAATATTAACAGGCGTGGGATCGATACGCAGCTGATTTTCAGATGTACAGCTGGCTCCTTTTCGTCTGTAGATTAAAGGAACAGCAATCTTTCTTTCTTTTAGATAAGATTGAGAATTCCAGAAAATGACTTGTGACTTTAAATCCCGTTCTCCAGGACTATTTGATAAGCTCTACGATATTTTTCTGCTTCCTAAGTGTGCTTTTTCCTAATGGCATTTATCTCCGGTGTCTGTTGCGAGGATTTCTTCCAAAGCAATGAAGAAGAGTGGGTTGCTTTTGGGATGCCGATTCGTCGGCTGTGTGGGCAGCTCTCCAAATGCACACGAAGCCTGGATTTTGGGGCTGCCACACAGGAAGGCTCTCCGTGCTCTCACCTGCCAGCAGATGGCTGCCACTCTCCTGCACAAGGGAGGGCTCCGCTGCGTTATCACAGTCGCAGGGCTCTGCAGAATGCTGTGCTTGTGGTATGACAGCCCTGCCTCGGGGCCAGCAAACCACCCATCTGAAAGCCCAGGTGGCTGACACCATGGGAGAGCTCTGCTGGGCTCAGAGGCAGCAGCCTGCACTGCGTGCTGGTGCTGTGAGCTGCTCCTCCCCAGCCCCAGGTGCTGCGAAAGTGAAATCAGGCTCAGAAAGTTCTGCAGGAACAGAGGATGCACATTACTTGAAACATCCTGAACGGTGTTGTTTGTTTGTTTTTTTAAAGAGCGGGTCAGGATCTGAACTTGTCAGCTTGTCCTGACTTCCTCAAGGAGCTGAACAATGCCCTGGGTCCGAGTGGCTTGCTGAACCTCAGGGAGTGCTTCAGGCTCCTCTCTATAGCTAGGGTTTCCATATTCAGGCTATGTACTAACAAAGCCTTACATATTTGACAAACAACCCCCCAAACCCCACGTAACTTACATAAACCCCCAGATCTTTACTTAATGCAGAGGGATTTTGGTTAGTCCCTGATACATTTGTTTTTGCAGTGTTTCTGTGCTGTGTCTCCCCAGGACTCAGCAGAGCACAGCCCTGTTGCATGGCCAGCACTGTGCCAAATGCTGCTAGTGGAAAGCAATTCTGGGGGGTTTTGTGGACTCCTGGATGACAGGCACTGAGAAATGTGAGAGAGGAGGGGAGAAAACCTCCTGTCAAGAGATTCCAAGCAGTCCCAGTGTTATTTGGGGGCAGCTGCTGTCAGCTCTGGCTGTGAAGATGCACCGCAGCCCAAAGTCTTCCATTGGGAGTGCTGCCACAGTAGTGAGAGTTTTGCTTTGCTAAGGGTCTGTGGCAGATCAGATGTTTTAGTTAAAGCCGTAATAATTAAGCCTCTGAGCTGTTGAGAGTCTTCTGCGATGTGATGAAGTTCTGATACGTGTGCTGCTTAAATTGTGCTTAAGAGGCTGTCACATCCCAGCTGAGCCTTTAGATGGGTGCCCGGGGTACCTGGGGCTGGTCTCAAAAGCTCTGCAAGGTGCCTGGGAGGTGATGCTCTGCTCCGGGAGCTTAAATTTTGCCTTAATTGGAATTCTAGGTATATTGTGAAATACTTGTGGAAAGCTGGCTGTGTCTGAGGACTACCAGATTTAGTGCTATTCCCTGTGACTTGAAGTAGGTTCTGTCAAACAGCATATCAGAGAATCATTGAAAATGTTTTATTCCAGTTTTATTACTATGGCTAGTGGTGAGGATGTACACAAAGGTGACAGACGCGTGTTATCAGACATCAGATACTGGAGTGAGTTACTGGAGTTCAGCAGTTCATCGCAGAGCCTGGTGGTCTCGTGCCCTTCGGTAACATAAACCATGAATTCCCTGCAACAAGGTTTGCTTCCAGCCACTTTGCAGCATCCCCGTGCTGAGCAGTTCCTGGGACCTCTAAAACCAATGGCTATGGCCAAAAAGCTCGGGCTGCCCCATTGCTGAGGTCTAGTGATTGCTTGTGCCTCCGAGGGCACCTGTGTCTTTGCACACTGGTCCCTTTGAATTAAGGGAGAGCTGTTTTGGGGACAGCTTGCTTATATTGCTTTATCACTCAACTCTGCACAACTGCGCTTCGGAGGTTGAGCTGATGCTGGCACTGAAGGAAAAAAGCTTGAAAGCTCAGAAATAACACTACAAAAATGTGTGTTCCTAAAGGCCCACACAGCAGTGCTGCAGTGGATTGCAGAGCAGTTTCTGAAAAATAAAAAGTGGGGAAAAACGATGTGAACAATGCAATGCAAAATGGGGTAAACTTTAGAGGTTTTTGTATTTCTATACATTATTCATGGCAGACAGTGAAAGGCAGCTTGGCTTCTTGCGTGCTTTTGGTGGCCAGTTGGAAGTGGTGAAAATGTTTGTAACTTCTATTGTGTTCTTTTCTAATTAGGCAAGGCAAATAGTTGGAGGAGCAAGGACAGAATTAATCACGGGCTCTTGCTCATCACAGCTGTGCTCTGAATGCCTGACAGAGCCACTTTATGGCATATAATTCAACGTATAGAAAAAAAGTATGACAAAGGACGTAGTTTTGAAAGCATTTTCAGTGGTGATCATGTGTGCTTTTTTTTCCAAAGTCCTGAGCACAAGTGATTACAATTGAACTGAATGGTAACTGAGATGCTTTGAAAAGGGAAATTCTTGCTGGCAGTTTTAAAGAGGAGATCTGAATCTGGATTACAGCTTTTTATGTAATTTGGATATAATTTTCATGTCTAATTTGGTGGCTGTATAAGCATTTTGAGTGTTTTCTGCAGGCAGTTGGTTACTTAAGCACCCAACCGTCTCTCTGAGTGTGAAAACCTAGAAATCAGCTGATTCTGAGGGTACCTTAAAGCCACAAGGTTAAAGTCTTCCCAGTGGATCAGTATTAAAACTAGAAGCTGTATTTATATTCTACGTGAACTACACGTATGTTTGATGAACGATTTGGTGACAGCAGCTGTCATGTGTAACATCTCTTACTAACTTCAAAATGTGTGTTGCTTCGTGTTTGCTTTTTCAAGGAACATTTACCAGTTTGTTTATTGCTTTGATTTTTGTTTTGTTTAACAAAATCTGTGGTACTTCTGCTGCGCTACTTTTTTTATTTTTCGTGCCCTCCCACTTTTGTTTTGGTAAGAGTCTCCCAACTTGAGAATGAAGATGCTCTTTGAGTTGAAAACTGGTAATTTAGGAGTAAAAGGTGCAGCTGAAAGTGGCTTCTCAATCTCTTACCTGAGCTTCAATAATGATTCATATCCATTTTCACTTGCAAATGGATGTTTGTCAGCCTTGTAGCTATGAGTGCAGAATAAGTAACGGACGAGCATGAATCCTATGTAGACATGCAGACCCCCTTCATTTGCAGGGCCAGGTTGTGCCCACACTTCAAAGCCATCTAAAGCAGACTTGTAAGCATATTACTGAGACATAACTGTGAATGTAAACGTCAGTTTAGAAAAGGTTGAGTGTGAAAGAAAGGGTATAGCCCCATTACATCGTTATTACATTGCAGTGATGACGTCTGGGATGTACACTGTGATGTGAAAACTGAATTGAATGAAAAAACAGCTCCTTTAGCTCTCAGTTTATCCTTCGTTAGAAAGAAACGTGTAGCTTTTCGCTCTGGCTTGCTGTGACACCTGACTGTTATAAACTCCTGCCAACTTGGGCTGAAAATCCAAAAGCATTGCAACTACACAGATAAAGATTTCAGAGGGATTAGGTGGGGGGATGGCTGTGTAGGTGATCCATTAAAAGAAACCCGCTCTTTTATCATCTTCTGTAGTTGTCCCATACGATGCAGTGGTAGCATGTGATGTTGTTGGATCAGAACATACTTCTGGCTATTGATTTCTAAAGCAGCAGGTTTTATGGAGAAAATTCTTCTTGGCTTGTTTATTTGTATTATAATTTACAGTTACTGGTGTGTTACTAGCAGACAGATGGTTTTCTCTTCCAGTGCTTGGTATCCCAGGCACTTGCATTGGGGAGGATTTCAGAGAGTTAGAAAGAATTGCTCATGGAAAGCAACATTCTGCTGTTTACTGGTAGCCTTACTTACTTCAATGCAGCAAATCAAAGTTTTACTGGGTTCAGAAATGCCAAAGCAGCACATTCTGTACTCCTCAAAAAAACACCAGCGTCTGGAAGTGAAGAACATCTGCATCCCAAGCAGGCCAATTAGGAAGAAGACACGAGTGATGCTGATGCTCTTGGTCTATTTTTGGTCACTCTCTACGTGATCAGGAAAAACAGCGAATGCTTATGGCTTTGATTAACTCTTTGCATGCCTTTTCCAAATCTTCTTATTTTCAGCAGGGAAAGGTTGATGAGTAAAGCTCATGTGAACCTACAAAAATGTCTAGGAATACTGAGCCAATAAACCATCACTGGTAGTATTCTTGGTATATGGCCCCAATGTTCTGCAATCTAACGACTATAAGGCACTGCACCCTCCCACACAGAAGCCAAGAAATGGCCAACGTGTGTTAAGCACTTGATGTTTGCATATCTCAAATTTGAATTTTCATGTCTGTAATTTTTATTTAAATTTGACTCATGTCATCTTGCATGGCGTTGTCTTTTAGAACGGAAGTGACAGTAAGTTGAAAGAAGATGTGTATTTCAAAGTAGTTTGAAATCTTCAGTGGAAAAAAAATTGCTTGGAGGTCAGCTTTCTAATGTCATTATCTCTTTTGGGAGCAATCGTGAATCTTTGCATTACTTGATGGTTTTTATGTATAAATCAGTGACTGATGCTATATCTAAGTGACTTGTACAGACAGCAAAAGCCACTGCCCTTGTTTGTGAAATGTGGATGGAGGTTGAGAAGGCTTGGCTTGAGAATCCGTTTGACTTCACAGACAAGTGCAGGACATAAGGACCATCTTGCTGTGCTTGCCCTTTCTCTCCCTCCAGAGGCTGGGTGTTGTCAGTGCGTGGTGCCAGCACAGCCTGACAGCTGGGCACCGATGGCTGTGTGCATGTCTTGTCCCTGATAGCCTGATTCAGACTGTTTGAAAGAAGGCAAAAATTCACATGGGTTCCAATAGAGCTCAGATGAAGCCTGGTGGTTGTGAGGGCTGTGCACCTGCTCGAGCTGCAGTCTGGAGCCATACCTTTGTCTTTGAAGTCTATTTATAAATATTTAGTGGTGTTTCCTCTACAGCATTTACTGTCCCAGGTGTGGGTGTCTGTAAGCTTCTCGTGCTGTACCCGTGGAGCACTGATAATGGGACAGTTATCTTTTTGGGGTGGAGTGAAATCTGTGTTTACTCATATTTGCCATTTCAGTGGAATCCTTCCAATGCTATTTATGAGACCTTGAATAGACCCTGAGATAACGAGCAGCACCGCTCGCTGCAGCACACCGGTACCATTCGCTTAATCCTTCACAATGGAGTCTTGTTGCTGCTATGGTGTAAGAGCTGTGATCTTTTAAAGGACCGCTTATGACAGTAGGCTGAATATGAGCCATCAGTGTGCCCAGGTGTCCAAGAAGGCCAATGGCAGCCTAGCTTGTATCAGGAATGGTGCGGTGAGCAGGGCTAGGGAAGTCATCCTGCCCCTGTACTCGGCATTGGTGAGGCCTCACCTCGAGTACCGTGTTCAGTTTTGGCACCCCAGTATAGAAAGGACATTGAGATGCTGTAGCAGGTCCAAAGGCTTGTGAAGGGCTTGGAGAATATGGCCTATGAGGAGAGTCTGAAGGAACTGGGGCTGTTGGGTCTGGGGGAGTGAAGGCTGAGGGGAGGCATTATGGCTCTCTTCAAGTACCTGAAAGGTGATTGCAGCAGAGCGGGGTTGGTCTCTTCTCACTGGTGACAGGTGACAGGATGGGGGGAAATGGCCTCAAGTTGTGCCATGTGAGTTTTCTTTGTTCTTTTGTTTAAGCTTTGACTTGAATGGTAGTGCATTTTCTAAAGGTAGCCATTGGGTAGCCCCAAAACTAAAATCACAGGTTTTTAACGTTATCATATTGAAGTGACATTCTTGAAGTTCCAGGCATGTTCAGCATTCCAGATTTCTTGAAATTAAGTATATTTAGTGCTTATCCTGTAGATTTTTGGGTTTCTTGCTTAGTGTGATTGACCAATAGGCTGTTTGCGTGAGATTATACTTGTCTGTAACTAACACCAAGCCAGTGATATTGCTCAAACTTCAATGGAAATGCAGAACTCTACTGATGTTGCTGAAACTTGGATTTAGGTCTTGGATAACCAGACGATAATTAGGCATCAGGTGGTTCAAATGCCTTTACTTTAGAACAGGTTCCTTTTACACGCATATCCAAATATCTTTCAAAATTTAGATCAGCCTGAGGTTTTCCCCATGCAAAAAGTGAATCCTGCCTGTTGCAAGTTTGAGTTGTTGATTCCAGAGAGCTGTGCCAGTTTGTGATTCCTCTTAAATGCTTGCTATTTCTGTACAATTCCCTCAAGTGTACAATGGTTTATTCTGTTTCATTAACATTTGGAAAGGATTTGAGGAATTGCATGGTTTGGTCACTACAGTAAAAAGATAGTAATGCTCTTGGGAGAAGCTAAATGTGGAAATTGCATGTGAGAAGCTGCATGTCCATCCTTGGAGGCTGTAACAGCCTTTTTCTGTGGGGTGCTATAAAGTTTTAACTGCCCTGATCAGCAGGAATCATCATCACCACTCACAGCAGAGGAATGGCTCTCCTGGACGATAACACTGGGAGCTTGCAGTCATTGGTGGCCGTGCCTGTGTATCATTTTCTAAGCATGAGACCGTGCCCAAGTCCAAACTCATCGTATGTTGAAATAGTTTGGAGGGATGGCTGCCATGAGAGGAGCACTGGCTGGACTCTGGCATTGGGTAGGGAAGGCTTGAATTCATGTTACATATTTTCTTGCGCGCAAGCATGCCACAGTCTGTATTACAGGCATAGCTACAAAGCCACTTTTTTATCTAGCTGTATTCCACCAGCTACGTAATGCTGTGCAGCAGTGTCTTCTGCCAGAGCACACTCATTAACCAGTTTAATTTTTATTTTTTAAATAAAAGCAATCAGCAGCTGGGCAGCAGGAGCTGTGGGCAGCTGCTCTATAACCTGCTGGCACCAGGACATGTGGGGCTGTGACAGCAGCAGGACTGCGCTGTGCTTCTGCAAGGGCTCTGTGGCACAGTGCATGAGAACTAGCTGACGCGTGCTGATACAGCTCCTGCATGTCAGCTGTGCTTTACCCAAGGTGCTGGTGGAGCCTTGCAAGGTGTTTTGGCTAATTTGGCAGAGGTGGGTCAGGACTTGTGCGTGTTTGACTACGGCAGGTGCCACGTCACCCAGTGCTTTAGGTGTTTGTGCGAGACTTCAGAAGAGGCTGCAGTGATTCCTATGTCATAAGTTGCTGGCAATGTTTTGCCCCAAAGACCTTTCATTGTTGCTTGCAGCCATGGGAAATTACAGTTAAGAGGTTGCTACCACTGCAGCCTCGGTTGACAGCAAGAATAAAATAGCAGACCCAGAATAAAATAGCGTGTGGCCTGCAGCGTGCAGTGCACTTAGCATCACTGCCTGCAGAGCAGCTGAAGTGCAGGAATGCTGCTGTGGGGATATTGAAGAGGTCTCTGTCTCTTTTGAACTCAGTCTCAAGGGTCCCTATAGGTTAACACTGTCCTGCATGCATTGTTCAGCATTTTGGGTTGAGAAGACATGATTTTCTCTCAAGACTTTGAAAACTCCTCTTACTTTGAAATCTAGAATGTTGTTTGTGATGCAGCCTTTTCTTGGGGGCACAGTTGCCCTGCTCTAAATAAAATAAAAAAAGCTTTATTCTGTCTTCTAGGGACAAGCTGATTGTGAAGGAGGCACAGAGATACTTAACAGCTTGTTGTCACCATAGTCTGAGAATGGGAGCTGCATTCTGCATCCCTCCCTCCCCTCTGCCCTTCTCTCCTCACCCCACCTCCTCACACTGCATTGTACATGTGTTTATTCTTAGACATGGATGTAAACCTATCTATCCTTTATTTTGCATCCTTTGAGTATTATTATAATCAGGCCGGTTTATTAAGAATTAATGTCCTGTTCGTGAACTGAGAATAATGGAATGGCCGCATTTCCTCTCATGCTGGACTGTGATTTACTAATAGGAGCTTCTAGGGAAAGGATCATAAAGGAGTGAGGCCCCCACCTCTGGATTAATATTTAATCAGGTGTTAAGAGAGCTTGTGCTGGATCCCAGAGTCACTAGCAGAAACCTGCAGGGGAAATGAGAGGGTCCTACTTCTTAAAGGGGCAATGCAGTTATAACTGAAGCCTCGATCTGAAGCCCATGGATGTAAATGAAAAGGTCCTGTTGATTTCAAGACCTTTGGATCTGGCCTAGAGGGAACCAAAAGTGATTGTTTTTGCATGTGAGACAGAAAAAAAACAGATGTTCCTATTCTTTTTATATATATATATATATATATATGTATCCCAAAGATATCAAACAAGATGAACATGCAGTGGTCAAAATTCAAAATGAACAGGATGGAAAAGGTCTGCTAAAGATATGCGTTAAATGCTGAGGTTCCAAACTTTATGAGCAGTTGGAATATGAGTTTGCGTGGCTTATTTCTCCCATTCGTGCATAGATGAGCTAAGCAGAGCAGTGTGGCAGTTGAGTCATTCTAAGTCTTAAGCAGTTTGTAAACGATGGATCGAATACTTATTTTTTAAGTAAGCACAGCTCAGTCCCCTCTGGTATGCAATCAGAACCCGCCTCTCTGCAGCAGGAGCAAGCTGGGAGCTGCTTGCACGAGTGCCTTTGTGGGTCACAGCCCCACAGCACCCAGAGCAGAAGGTGCTGGCAGCCCATCTGATGGTGCATTTTGTGAACGCAAGTTCTGCAATTGAGTGCCATCCTCAATTGCTGTGCCTAGTGCCCTTACTTGGTTATGGTAGACGTGCCAAGCTTGGCAATACCAGGGCTGAAAACAATTTTACTGTCTTGGAGCAGTGTCGGGAGGTGTCTTATGAGGGATCACCCAGCCGAGCTGATTTGTGATCTCATGTCATCTTTTTAAAACTGAGCCTTCAATCTGCTCGGCATGCATGGCAGTGCATGAAAGTTACAGGAAGGTGGCACACAGCCACTCAGTGTGGCTTAACAGGGACCTCTTCTATTTCAGTGCAGGCTGCCACATCCTCGGTCACTGTGTCTTGATTGATCTGAGTTTGCATCTGCTCTGCTCCTGTGGTGGCTTTACATCAGTGCTAAAGCACGGGCAGGGCAGTGGTTGGGGCTGGATGGCATTGATAGATCTTCAGTTGTTCCGTGGGCGCGCTCGCTGGGTGCCCTGTGCAGACTAACTGCAATATAACATTGAATGGCACATTACATCTGGTTCATTTAGAAAATCTGCTGGCATTTTTGTATTGATTATTGGCTTTTTGCATTCAAAAAGATCCTAAAACGTAAGCAGACAGTTAAAATGTTTGCCTGAGTGGTAAATCCTATGAGAAGTCTTAGACTGGATGCTTCAAATTGAGACCTGTAACTACAGAAGAATATTCCCACCTTGAATTTACACTAAAGAAAGGTGATCCAGTTCTACCCTACAGTCTCCAAAGGTAAATACATGCAGGCTGTATGGTTGGTTTTTTTTTTGTTTTCCTGTGGTTATTTTAGCATCTTGAGGTCTTTGCAATTACCTCAGGCTCCACAGAAGTCAAGATTTCTGGCTTTTGTGTTTTGAAGTATTGCAGGGTGCTCAATATCTTTGAGGATCAATAGCACAGGAATTAAGAAGGGCACCTCAAAGCAGAGATGGATGCAGAACTGCCTGCTGGATCATGGCTGGGTTCCTCAACCATAGGGCTAAACAGCTGCCTGATAATGATTGCTCCCAGAGAAAAGACTCTCCCTGAAAATCTCTATCCAACACCACCTAATAGGCAAGGCTTATTTCAGGGTTTTATTCTAGCTCATTTAAGTTTAGGGACCTTCCGCGTGGCTCATTAATTTCAAGGAAAAATGCAGATGAGAGAGGTTCAGTGGGTGTGCAGTCACTCTAGATGAGCCTGGAAGAGGTCTTTTTGTTCCTCCTGCTGGCTGAAGGTCAGGAGCCAGGGTTGGATTAAAGCTCCTCAGCAGAGCAGTGCCCAATTACACTGCATTCCGTAAGGGCTGTGAGACCATTACCATTGGGTGGGAAGAACTGGACATATCTGTAATTTGGTGGGATATGACAAATGGATGGAGAGAACTGAGTAGTGTTTGAAATGGAGTAGGGAAAAGGGGCTTTTGCTTTTAATGAAGCGGTCACGGCTGCTTTGTGATTCAGCCCGCCGCCTTCTCTTGAAAATAGTATAGAATTGTCCATTAGTGGCATGCAGCACCGCAATAAAACTTAGGAAAATTATTTATTGCTACATCAAGCCGTATAATTCCTTCTTATAAAGCAAGATGTAGCAGAAATGGGGTAAAGGCCAAGCATTTAGCATTTAGTTCCCAAATACTAAGGCCTTACCTAATGTAAAATGTATCCCTTGCAATTAAGAGTAGAAGATAATGAAGTTTATGACAGTCCTTATTTTTTCTCCAGCTGTTTGGCAGTCTGGGGCTGGCCACAAGGCAAGTACTCTTCAGTTCATGCAAATTTCAGCTTTGCAGCGCGTTTTCTTACTTTTCCTGTGTTCAGATCACGAGGTGTCGTGTCCTTGCCAGTAAGATCTGGGCTGTGGAACTTGGTTT
>JAOWBP010063704.1:2945-13424 GCA_028571105.1 Tragopan temminckii
CCATGTATCTTGAAAAAGGTATCTTTCTGTATGTAACACATCTCTTCCAAGAGGGATTCACATTCCAGAAACTCAAACCATTATTGCTGCAGAAGACCAAGAGTTCAACAACACTTTAAAAACAAAGTTCCAAATTCCTATTTGGAAGTTCCGTCGCCTTTCAGTATAACTTGTGCCAGCATTAGCAGTTTGGGGCAGGTCTGGGTGGAAGTGCCAAGTTCTAGCACGACATCCCCAAGTCCAGCTCACCATGCCACTCTATGACCAAACCCGAGAAACCTGGGGAGACGAACAAGTGGAAATTTCAAGTCAGACGCAAAAGTATTCACATCAAGTTCTGGAATACAAAATAATTTTCCCATTTTAAGAAGTTGTGTTCTAGAATCTCTATAAATCACCTTCACTTCCTCCATTAAAACAAGACAACAGGAACCGGTTAATCTAGATAACAGAGAACAGATGAAAACACCTTGAGGTGATCTCCTCCTCAAATCTTGCATTCAGAGTCTGGAAACGCTGGAAAAATTAAAAGGCAACTCCAAAGCTGTTAGGAATTCACTTCTGAGAAAATCAGAGAGATGTAACCAACCTCAAAATCTACCCTGGAGAAACACACAGAACAAAACAGTATAGAACTCAGCAGTTATTTTCAGTTTGAGAGTACTCGGTTACTGCTTTCAGGTTACAAAATGCATGGACAATACTCCCAATATCCCTCTTTCTGGCCATTCTTATTAGAAGTAAGAGTTACACAAGTGATTTGCTCACATTCAGCACTTACCTACCACTAATAAACTTCAGAAGACACATATCAGCCTATTAATGCTTTCCTCAGAAGAAGATACTTGAAAGTTACAGTAGTCACGAATCAGGCGAGACTTGTTTCTTTAATTTGAGGTAGTTGTGTTTTTTTTCCCTGTAGTAATGTTTTTAGAGATCCCTTGTTTCTAACACTAAAAGGCATGAGCACCCAACACTACTACAATACAGTAATGCAACTGTTCAAGAGAAAGCTTTCAGATAGGGACACTTAAAAACGACACTTCAAAAATAGAGTTCACAAGTGTTCCTGAGCTCCTGACAGTTGTTACTCACTCTTTTTCTTTTAGAAGAGCATTTATTCCATTTTGCTGTGATACGCAATATGATTTGCAGCTTCAGTGCAGCTCCATTGTGAAGGCAGATGAACTGCCATGAAACAGACAATGAGAAGCAGACAAGATGCACACAGACACAGCAAGGGCAGAACAAAGAATCACAGGGAGTGGGAGAAAATAAACCTTATAATAGCTGCTGCTTGGGAACACTAGCTGGAACAAACAGGGAGGCCACCAACTATCATTACAAGCGCATGTTTCTTTTGCTGCTGCAAGAAGAACTGCACACAAGAGGGGGCAGGGGATCTGCTATTAATCATATTATATTCACTGTTCCCTCGCCGCTGCTGGCAGTGCTTCAGGAGACTCCCTCAATTCCCAGATAAAACCACAGCAAGAACAACAGCACCCAAGAAACTCACACCAAACCTTACCTCTCTTGTCCTACTATGCTAACGCTGTCCTAAACTAAGCACTTCACCACCTAACTGTTCAGTGCACTGAATTAAAATAAATACATACATCCAGATCTCAGCAATTGAGGACTCCCCCCCAATCTCTCATTAGAAAGATGAACACATGCATCAATCTGGTTATAGTACTCGCAGGAGCAAGCCATCAGAGGGGTGAAGACATCAGCCTGAAGTGGTTAGGAACCAAGTTTCTTTGTTGAGGAGGAATTCTGAATGTTATCTCTAGGTTAGGTGCCGAGTGACTCCTCGATTAAGCAGCACTCAGCATTCAGCAAGTTGAACGTTCCGGCAAGAACAGCAGGCCGGTACCTGCGCACGGAGCGGGGGAGGGAGAAAATGGCAGCTGATGTAGGAAAGTAACCGAGTCAGCTTTTCTTTTGTCAGGGAGAAGACAGACATGTTGAAGGGGAAAGAAACGTGGATTAACTAAATCTCGTATTCATACTTCATTGCAAACGTAATGCTGCTCTAATTTGTCTGGTTTGGCAAAGCTACAGATGGAAGGTGAATTTATTTGACCACAGATATGTGATATTTTTTTGTGACAAAATCTGCATAGCATGAAAGTGACACGCTCTAATTAGGTCCAGAACTTGTTAGTCATTCTGCCCAAATAAAAACACGCAACACCACTACCTCGGGCCTCCGACACGTTGGCAGTGATGCTGAGCGGGCACCACTTGCTTCCCAGGCTGAAAAATACCCATTATTTTGTTTAAAGAAGACACAGGAGAGGAGAAAAGCAGGTATTTAGGTAAATGGGTGTTTAGCACATCAACTTGTGAACTACGGAGACATTTTTACATTAGATTTCAGTAAGAAACCACTTCATTTTTAGTAAATAAATTAAAAGCACGTTTATTAAGCAGCAGAACTCCCTGCAGCCAGCATGCCACCGTGCCTGGTGACTCAGCTTCCCTTCCCTCACTTCTAGCTAACTGCGATAGCATCAATTTGAAGATTTTTTTTTTTTTTTCCTTTCAAACCACACCAAATCCATCCTGGAAGGCAGAACGCAGAGCGCTGCTCGGCCGCCGACGGGACGCAGGAGCGGCTGGCAGCAGGAGCCCGGCTCCCCGCTCCCGGGACACGCAGGCGACTTGCTCGCGCTTGTCCTCCCCCTCCCTCGGCGAGGCTGCATGCGGTACGGCACGATCACAGAGAATAAATACAGGAAAAAGGGGGGAAAAAAAAGCCCTCCGCTCTTGGCAAGGGGAAGGCGTTCCACAAGAACTGCTACAGGGTCAAAAGTTTACCGTGGTTTCAATTTCACCTTTCCGCAGCCAATGGCAGCGGCTGCTGACAGAACCGCGGGCGGCAGCGCGGCCCTCCGCTCCTTAACCCCTCACGGCCCGGAACGCCGCTCCCCGGCCGAGCAGGCAACGCGCGGAGCTCCCCAGCAGCCTCCCGCGGGCTGACCTCTCTCTTATACGGAGATAAACGCGAACAGGAGCTGTGCGGACGCGGCCTGCCAGCGAGGCAGAATTCAGGAGCTGTACAAGTAGGTACCCAGCTCCCCGTTTTGTTGTAAACCACGTCTGTAATTCGAAGGTGCAGCAGTGGCACAGGGCAGCGCCAAACCGAACAAGCGACAGCAGCGCGACTGCGCTGGCAAACAGGAAGATGTGACCTTGATAGAGGGGAGCGCGGACCCGCCGGGAAGCGTTCCAGCCGCACAGCCGAGCTCTGCGCTGCTTCACTCCCGGCTCCGCCGCGCTCCGCACGGCCGCTCGTCCAGCAGGAAGTCGCCGCTGCCCCAGAGAGTGACTTCTCGCTGCAAGTCGCCCTCCGGGTAACCACAAGAGCACGGTGCAGGGGAGGCTCCTCACATCTCCAGCCTCGCGCACCAAGATGTTTACAAACGAGCACTAGAGCCTATTCTTGGAAGTAAATAAGGGAACCTTCTGCAGTTAATGTAGCATCCCACTGAATGTGAACCCGAGTCCTGCTTATGTATCAACCTGCTGCCCAGAATGAGTTTTGGTGACTATTAAAATAAGAAGTTGTGATATGACTCAGTGTGAATATAAACTCCTGTCCTACATTTAGATATGCCAATTCTCACTTATAAGCAAGTATCTAGAGCTCTCATTTTGGCTGGCTGGAGTTAACTGATGAAGTTGTTGAGGGTTAACTCACACCTAGCCACAGAAGTAGAAATGAATCTGAATTGTCCAGACAGGAGGCATTTTATATATGTTTCCTTGTTTTGGCAGGTAAAAAGACAGTAAGCACCCTAGCCTCCAATCATTTCAGGATTAGGGAGCTAGAGAAGAACGTAGGACAGCCTTTTTGTTTCACTGTCTGCACCCAATCTGTGCCAACACTTCTAGTTTGTCATCTTCTAATCAGAATTTCAGGCTTCAATTTTTTAATGGATGAGAGTCAGAATATCATCATTAGCAATGTAGCTTCGTCACAGGACCTACTGGCTCAGTGCATTGGTTTGTGATGGGATATCAAAAAGATCTATTGAGATCAGTTTTAATCTCTTGGTGATTGATGAAAACATTGAAGATGGCAAATATTGAGTAATACGGGAACAGCAAACTACAATTGTGTTTTGCAGTCTAACTTGGAAAGTCAGCATCAGCTACACTTGAGCAAAGAGCAACAGATGTATCACCCCTTCATTAGCCTTGCATACTATTGGAAAGGGCTAAAAGCATTCCAAAGGGAGATACAGATGAAGAGTTCTCAGTCCAGAGCATTAATAAATAGTAAATAATGAAAGCATGCAAAACATGCCGTAAAAATCTGTTAAGGCTGAGTAACCTAAGACTACGTTCAAAAAAAAAAATCAGAAAGGGGTAAGGTTATGTAGAGATCTAAGTAATGATTGGCAACTCTGACTTGATAGCAACTAAAATGTGAAGTCAGTGGCATATGTTTGCAAGGAAGACAATGTGAAATTAAGTTGTCCAAATCAAGCAGCTAACAGTAGAGCCAGAAGACACATGAGAACAAGTATGTTAGCATACTCAGATCTTCAACGCTGAAGATGGATTAATAAAATCAGAACACAGCTATGAAGAGGTAAAATGAGTAAATAATCCATCAGCATAGAGAAGAGGTTTATGCTGAAAATAGCAGTTAAGACAGAACTCAGTTCTTCAAACACTAAAATCAGATAGGAGATTGTTCAAGATAATGCTCATGACAACCCACAGGGGGAAGAAAAAAAAACATTAGTCAGGGGGCAGCTATTACTAATTGTCTAGAAAACTGCAGTTTGAAAATTGGTAAATTATCTTACTCAAGAACCTTCAGACTTTCACAGCACTTCATAATGACAAAGGATATTCTGGTCTCAGCCCCCTGCATAGGTTCCAAAGGATAAAGGCATAACAGACACTCCTACAAACAGTCTTTCATTTTTATAAGCACAATAGTTTGGGGTGTATGAAAGAAATCGCACACTCTTCAAAGCTGTGTCAGGAATACAACAGGATTCCTTGCACAGGCACAGATTCTTAATCTATGCAAATAGGCACAACAGCTCAAGGCAGCAACTGTGAGGTTGTTTGAGAGCTGCTAACAAAAGATACAGTAAGTGATTAGAATGCATCAAGTCAGAAAGTTAAATGCATCACGAGAATCTTAGCTGATTGAGATCACGCCCTACTACAAACCTTTCCTACACTAATTCAAAAAAGACAAGAGACGAATGAAAAATAGCTATCAAATAACACTATTTTCATAGCTTATCTGGGCTAAAATACAGTTTTGCCAAAGGCAATTTAAGACTTATTACAGATATAAAAAGGTATTTTCCTCTCAGTAAAAACAGGAGTATATTTTTGTTATTTTAATTTCTTTAAATACCAAGTATTTTAAAGAAATTCATTTAAATTGAGGTATCAGAAGTAAGCTCCCTTTTTATAAGATGGCCTCATTTTTAAAGAAAATGGATGCTATAAAATTTTACATCAAGTCAGCATGTTACCAAGAAGCTTTTCTGTGTGTTCTGAATTTGATTAATACAAGCCAAGGTCACTTCCTGAAAGATGCCTACCACTGCAGCTGCAAGCAAACTAGACTACTCTGAGCTTGAGAGCTGGGGGATGGGAGGATACTAGCAATTTCTAACACAGTCTCCAAAAATACATTAATTACAAAACTTGAGTAATATTTAGAACTGTTTACTAGATCTCCAATAAGCAATCAGTTAACTAAAGCCATGTATAATCATGTTTTCAAGCAAAAAGACACAAAATGATGCACCAGCATGTCTGTAATTATGAACAATTCTGAGGACCCTTTACTAAACTTTATATATAATCCCCATTAATATCTAATTTTTTATATTCCATACATTTCATTATACAGCTCATGAAGCTAATAAGAGATTGCCCTTGAATTAACAGCATGTCTCAATCCTACTGAGACTGAGGCTCCACCCAGTCCACACTGTGTATTATTCTGACTCCATTTAGGAAAAGCACATTTGAGAAAAGCATGCAAGCTTTTCCTGTAAGTCAGCAGCATATGCTTATTTCTAGTTTCTGAGGACTATACCTGCTGTTCACAAACTCAATTAGAAATGAGCTGCATTCACCTATAATATTGAAGATATTTCAGAAGTTATTTTAAAACTATGCCACAATTGCATTATGCACAAAGCCAAACAGATGTAATTTCTTCAACTTCTAGACACAAAGCAAACAGATCATGAAAATAAGACCTGTTCCAAACAAAAGTGTGTTATTTTTGCTTTTTGTGCACAAATCAGATTTTACAATCTCAGTTAGCAACCAGAGGGTGAGGGAAAGAAAGAATTGCTGGTAAATGTTTAAAACCACACACCAACGGACATTCTGCACAAGGGCATCTAGGAAATGGCCCCCACCGACTGTATTTATGAACACACAACATATTTCATGTTTAAAACAGTCTTGATATACTCAGCATTGCAACTGAAGTTTCATACTATGCTAAAATTAGGAGGATCTGCTGAATGGAACCTCATTTCAACAAACTGATGTAGTAGAAAGAATGGAACATTGTTGGTTTTGGGTAGGCATCTTTGCCTGAAATAGAAAAATATACTGAAGCATATCATTACCTATGCAGGCACTGTGGTTAAGGATGCCTAACATTTTCCATCACAGAAGTCTGTTCTAACTCTTTAACAACCTCACACACACCCCTCAAAACTACTTTTGTTGAAAGACTTGTATAAAGTTGATTCAGATGGTTTAAAAGAGAGGATAATTACATTGCAGAAAATACAACTTTCTATTCAGTCTGAAGTTAAAGGTTTTAGAAGAGAAACTGATCAAATCTCAAAACAAGCTAAACTTCATCTTGCTTCTTTGATGTTCCATCTGCACAGATGGTAAGAGCCTTCAAGTCTCTGCACATGCTCAGTTTTGCGTAAAGTCACTTGCCAAGATCCCTGAGTATTTTATCCAGGCAAGCAAGCTTTGTCACTGCACAGCTCCTCCATGCTGACAGGACAGAACATGCTTTATCATCATATAATGAAGACCAAGAGCAGCTTGCCTATAAGCCTGCCAGATATGCAGCAGCTGAAGTACCTGGCAGCACAGCAGCCAGTGAACTGGGACATTTTTTCAGGTTAATTTGCCCCACCCATATGCAGCACCCACAGAATAGGAGGCGGCAGTCAGTTCAAGGGCTTAAGCAATGGCTGCACTCCCATTCACATTCCCAGCTGAGACAGGAGACAGGGTGCTGACAGTGCAACTACAGGATTACTTTCCTTCTCCTCTAATGGCTAGCTGATGTAGAAAGCGCACAATCCAGTGGCCAAAGTGGCGTCAATAGCTCTGTGGAATTCCATACGACAACCTTGTTGGCAAACAGAGCAGAAATCTCATAATGCCAAACTCTGGTAATTTTTCCATACACTTTTTAAAGGCATACAAAAAGTTAAGCTGAAAATATTAAGTTTCTGAGGTAATTCAGAAGACTTAAAATACTTCCATCAACTCCAACTCTCAACTCTTCTTCCTTCAACCATACATAATTCAACATGTTGCTGTGCAGCTGCCTATTAGACTCTGTGGGACTGTTACTTATCAATTCACAGACATTTTTCTTGCTATTTTATTTGCTTATGCCTCATATCATCTCCAAGGTGCATTACTACTTCTGCAATCACATTTGCTTTCCCTTAGTGACTGGTTACGGTCTCTCAAAATGGAGAGCTTACTTCTGTCAAGGACCTGTATCCAAACTTTGCCTTCGCCCAACTTGAGTACACAGGGAATTTCAATTCCATTCAAAGTATTTCTTTTCCTATGAGGAGTAAACAAGACAGATCTATGCAGTCCTGGTTATCACGGATCATAGCTTGCAATTAAGACCGCTCATTCGCAGCAGATTTTAAAATGGCATTTAATCACTGATTCAACTTCTGGAAATATTTACACCAGCCAACAGGGGGGTAGCAACCATGAGTTGGAAAGAAATACAGTCTATAAATCACACTGACTTGCCTTAGGCACATTTTGCTACTCAGCAGATGCAGAACTTATGGACATTTATTCATGCATTTGCATGGGAGCTAAGCTACAGAATCAACATCAGTTAATGTATTATTTAACGCTGTAAAACAACTCAATTTAGTCGAATCTTTGGATATATTCTCATTTTCAAATGTGAAGTACCAAGTTTGTTTAAAACCAAACCAGAACAACACAAGTCTATGGATGAGAAATCCACAACCAAACAAGAAAAAAAAAAAACCCAAAGATTTAATTCCAAAAGTATTTGGTTGCTGTGGGCAAAAGGCCAGGAGGGAAGACAGCCATCCATGAGAGGTTTTCAGGTTACATATGCATGGACTCACATAAACTGGCTTCAATGGGAGTGAAACGGCTGCTGTGTTACAGTGCTTTTGAGGATAAAAAGAGCCACACATCACATTTCCCTTGCTTTTAATATTTGATTGTTACTGTCTAACCTCTAATAAAATGTTGTTAATAATTTTTCTTGACTTTTTGTTATAACTGAAATTTGAAGAGGTGCTACAAGATTAGAGAATGAAAACAAAGGAAGTTATGGAACAGATGAAATCAAAAAGTTTTCCATGCACAGCATCAGTGCTTACATGTTATTTTTGCTTCGCTGTGAAGAGTGAGAAGTAGAAGTACTTAATGCAAAAGTGACATTTCTAAAACAATTTGACCTCGAAGCATGGAGGTATTTCTAGCTCAGTGCTGTAATTAACATCCCTGACTAAATTTGAGTGTACGCAGACACAGTACATTTGGTATGGCAGCAAGAGGCCTTCATTTAGTTCAATGTTAACACTTAGCATTCAGAATTTGAAGCGACAGTTATGTGTCCATGGTATAACAAATCTGGGCATTCCATTAAAAATACCCTCTCCTCTGCTTCTTTTCAGGTATCTTACAATATTTTCATTTTCATAGAGATCAAAGCTTAGTAGAGTACCTTCAACTGTACCACAAATTAAGAACAGAATAGAATCATTCTCAGGTTAGAATAATTTGTTTCTCCACTGCATAGCCAGGTCATCGTACTGTATTTCAAATATCACCCATCCTCCATATACCAACAACTGTAACAAGAGCATCTGCTAAAACTTACTGCAAAACATGAAAACTTTGCTTTACATATCACTGTTAGACTGAAGTGTTACATTTCAGGATTATTTAAGAATTGAGCTGAAATGGGTCAGTGTCTTTCTTTAGTACTATAAAAAATAGAAAAACTGCACTCAACGAGATGCCATAGACTCACCTTTGAGTCCTACAAAAGAAAGACAAGATGCAGGATTCACTACCTGCAACAAGGTAAGTACCAATTTTCAAAGAGCTCAAAATCCTCAAAACAGCCTTGGCATTGTTAGAAAGCTTTGGATTGATGCTAGCATCGTCTCTACAATTATCAGTAAAACACTATCATCGGAGAATTATATACTGCAGCCCAGTGAGAAACAGATACCACTATAATGGGTTACTAGGACAAAGAGCTTTACAATTAATCTCGCTTTGCCTTAATTCCAAGGATTGTTTCCACATTCTTTTTGCTATTGCTTTAATCACAGGATGTTTTTATTAATCTTCTCAATCTTTCGATTTTGCCTAAATCCATTAATATTCTCATCACACAAAGGATGTATCGCTAACAACTTCTACTCTACTTATGAACAATTCCGTTGCATAAAAACATCCTGATTTTATTTTTTCCCCAATATTTTGCCAAAATAATTTAACTTTAAGAAGATATTTTAAAATAAATCTCTCATTACCCTCTCAAGGATTCCTACAGCAAGTATTTTTGCAATACTTACTTACCAATCAAAAAATTCAGTTATGTTTCTTACTGTTTATACAAATGGCACTTTTCAAACACTGATGTTTACCTGCAGCATTCTCCAAAATGACATTTCATCATTAGCACAGCAATTCCAAGTAATTTTAGGAAGATCCGCAGCCATTGTGGAAGTTAATACAAGAGGTCAGTGACTGCCAAAAACGGAAGAACAGATCACATCCTTCCCCCTTAAGTGCCAAAAACATTTGCAATGCTTTGTTACAGATCCACTTGCTTCCTTCTTTATAGATAAATGGCTGAATAGTTGTGTAGTTTCACAACATTAGGAAGCAATTTTATGTATTTTTATATAGTGCACTACGAGAAACACCAGGACAGGGGTGTTTCTTAAATGCACTGCATCTTCAGTTCCCACACCAGACCAACGCAATCATATTTTACATTCAATAAAACCCTGACACCTTGCTTGAGCATCTGTCTGCTAACAGGACATCCAAGTTGTATCCACCCTAATTTAAACATATGTTCTCTTGTAGCAAACTTTCAGGTGTTTTGCAGACAATCCAAAGCTTAATTTGATGCTAAGCTTTAAAACCAGTATTCTGACACACCCACATACAGGGAGGTTTTTATTAGTG
>JAOWBP010063704.1:13524-34859 GCA_028571105.1 Tragopan temminckii
ATCCAAAGCTTAATTTGATGCTAAGCTTTAAAACCAGTATTCTGACACACCCACATACAGGGAGGTTTTTATTAGTGCCTGCTAAGCGTATCAACAGCTAAGTGATTAGCATCAGTCATACATTTATGTCATAAAACTGGAATACATCACCTATCAAGTGCAGTTGATACTGTTTTCTTGTCACTACACACTACACTGACTGCATTTCTATTACAGTACAGCACGCTGACATGGAACTCAAAAGAAAGGAATTATTTATGTACAGAGTCAGAATTTCGTATCCCCAGGCTTCATTAAAAAAATAGATTTTAACAGAAAAGCCACTATTACTACCTCCAGGCATGGAATAGCTTTAATATTTCCTATTTAAAGACAGCTAAGTGTTTTCAGCATACATAAACATCCATTAAAAAATTCAAAAATCTACCAAACCTTACCAACACTTTGGTTTCCACCACACTCTGACATAGGTGAAGGCTATAACTGACAGCATGCAAACAATAACAGGATAAACACAGTATAGCACAGAGGGAACTGAAGAACATACAAAACTTAAATCTCATGTCAATGATTGTCTGAATATGAAAACCATAATTTAGGCTTTTTCATTGTAAGTAGATTTATGTCAGACAACATGCTTAGACGTGTCTCCATCCAGCCAAGAGCAAAAGTTATTTATCCCTTCTCTCCACCACATACTATTTACCTCAGTGTGGCATTTGTCTGTAAATCATTACTTAAGAACATTTTAATGAGTGCAGCTACCTGAAACAAAACAGTTTTCTCTGTGCTCAGAAGAGAACATTCTCCAAAAGGTTTTCCTTTTACTGTCTCCTTTCATTTTCTTCATTCTGCTCTGACTTTCCCTTACTCTAACCAAGTCAAGGTCACTGAATATTATCACAGGGCACCCTGCTAAACTGCAGAGAGAAGAGGTTAAACTTATTAGAAGATACTACTATGAAGAAGGTGCTTCCTTTCCAAGGAGCAAAATTTCACTAATAGGATATCAACACATGCTATCAGTTTCACTAATCAACTGCAACAAGTACAAGCTTAACACTCTGATCTCCTGGAGTACTGAAGGCTGAATGGGTTAACACTCAAAGCGATGACCAAAAAACCAAAACCACACCCTGATGATACGCAACATAACACTCTGGGCCCAAACAGTTTGAGCTTTCATTTCATCACCATTGTTTCAGAATAACTGTTCTGAGAAAAGAATTTACATCATCACCTATTTAAGAAGAAAACTCTGGCATCAGTCATATGAAATTAAGAACTAAAAGCAAATACATACACAGAAGGATGCTAGCACTTCATCCCACTGCAACATTCTTTAAAATGCAACAACATTCTTTCACGGCCCAGATAGCCCACGAAGCACGCTAGCCTCAGATACCACTGAACATATACACAAAGTCATACCACGCATTTCCTCAAGTTTAGTTTAGAGGAGGTGTAAGAGAGCACACTATACAGATTGCTAATAAAAAAAACAAAAACAGTAAGTCTTATTTTTCCAAGAGAACTGCAATTATCTTCCTCCTCCAAATTCCCTAAACATCAGTGCTTTCTCTTGGTCACTTCTCACAAATCAAAGTAGCCCAGAGAATCAAGTTAAACACAAGACTCACCTAGCAGTCTTCTTTCTCTCTCCAACAGAAGCTGGTAGGAATGCCTAAAAAAACAAGGTAAGCATGTCACTGTGCATACTGTCAAACTTCTCCAGTTAAGGAATTTCCTGGTTCTGAAGGACTGAGTTTCCCAAGAACTGGATTTCTCCTTTATGAGCAAATGAATTTCTTTTTGAACCCATGAGAATCAATACAATATTCAGTGGCAGCAAGTTCTGCAGTTAAGCTCTACACTAACTGAAAATTCTTTTATTTTCAACTTTGCCATCGGATAATGAAGAGGAAAAAATGAAGTGACTGAAGAGCAAAACACTTTTCCTGTTGCTCTTCCATTATACACAGGGTTATATTATATAGGTGTCTTGTAATCTTAAAAAAAAAAAAAGACAGCTGAAGTGCTGATGAATCATTTTTAATTCAGAAATTGCTCCATAGAATTGATCTTTATCTTTGCACTTTCAATTCCACTATATTTTTTTTATATGGCAAATTTTTATGCAATAGGCTTTGCAAAACTGTTTTAGAGTAGCATATCTATCAATTAATAAATTGTCAGTTAAATCAGTAAGTGAATTTCTACAACACAAAATAAAGGTCCATGCAAAACCAAGCTCAAACACAGAAACAACTTAAAGACCCTACTAACATACACCTTACAGTGAAATATCTGATCTACCACACTACTTTTATCCAATGCACAAGTAAACAAAACATATTTGTTTTAGACTTTCATAATAAAGGCATTTTGGTTGTCTTGTCTTCAGTGTATTCTGCCTTTAAAAATCAATTCCTAATACAACTTAGAAATCCCATGTCCAAGCTTGAACTTGACATCAAATTTATAAAGAAGCATTTAAAGAATTCAGAATGTAAACAAAGCAACGGCAGAGGCTTTATTTCATAATACACTGTTTATTTCAATACTTTCAATCAGTGAGAAACCAACAATACACAATTCACAGTACAATCCTTGTAAAAGCTGGAAAAGATATTAAGGTTCACATCAAGTTCAATGTGCTCTATTTTTAACTTTAGTCAAGTCCTTGCTCATTAGCAGTAACTTAATAAATAAGTTGCTATAGCAAGTCAGCTTCCTAGCTGCAGCTAGGAATTTATGTGCTTACAAAACACATTTTTTAGCTCAACAAATAAAACAGTTAGACCCAGAGAACTAAATCTGCCATTGCCACAGTATATCAAATAAAAGGTTATTAATCGCTTAATGAAGCGGTACTTAATTGCTTGATATTTTTCATGATCACTGAGTGCTTAAGCTTCATTACAAAACTTTAAAACAACAACAACAAAAGAACCCTAGCTCACAGAGAAAGGTAGCCTTACATTCACACAGTTTGACAATGATGGAACAACCTGGTTTAGCGTAATTTTGTAACAGTGAAGTTTCACACACTGCAGTAGGATTTGCTGCAGGACTTGCTGTAGATACTTCTTAAAAGCATTTCACAAGGCCAAGCCAACTTGGACAATCTCATGATTGATTTATTAGGAAAAAATAAAGTTTACATAATAATGATCTGAAAGAAAGACAACAACACCTTTGAGAACAACATCCTAAGACACATCTATGTTCCAAATACACTAAGGAATAAATATACTAAGGAATAGAGAAGCATGAGAATCTGCTCACCTTGAAAAGACAACAAACTGGTTTGGTGTACTCCTGCACATGGAAGTACCTGATTTACACCATATATAACCCTGTCCGGAGGCCAGAACTCATTCAAGAATTGACATGCATGGCAAGGAAACATTGGATCTCAAAAGAACACTAACAAAACCCAGCACCTTTTTAGCTGCTAAGAGCAAATTGAAGTACTCAAAACAAGGTGCCAAACTCAGACAGGACTTGTAACAATGACAATAAAAACAAACCAAATTTGGCATGTGGTTACAACACTAAGAACCTGTTCCTCAGCTATTGTTTTCTGAGTCAGATCTACCACCACATTTAGAATCATTTTCCAGCACCACCTCTACAAACCAAAAATGACTGCTGGAATTACCTCTATAGCCATTCCTATCTTCACGTCTAAAATCATCACACGGAATCAGCACACTCCTAGGGCTTTGCAGCAGACTTCCAGGATCCTTTCCAGATACATGCCAATAACCACATCTACAAGTTTTTCTAGAACAGCCTCTGAACTCCCTCACAGGACTGATTCCCACACCCTGAGCCCACCAGTGACATCACTTCTAGGAGCAGTGCCAGGAATGCCCCCAGGAACTCCTGCTTCAGCCACGGCTGGAAGGCACACTGGGACCAATTCTAGATTCATTCCTAAAGTTGAATGCAGAATCACATTTAGAGTCAAAGCCAGGCTCTGGCTAAGAGTGGTGGTGAAAACTTGCAATGTGCTCGCTTCAGTCCTTAATCATTTCCATGACAGTGTACTTGCAGTGCTGCCTGTGTTTTGCTTTAGCTACTTCTGTAAATCAGTTTTCTTTTTTTCCTATAGATGTGCTAAAGAGGATGCCTGACCTAAAATTCCGGTTTATGAAATACCTGTTTTTCCTAGAGACACAGTGAGCATTAGTAGAAATCACTGCACATTAATACGTTTATGCCAGATACAGAAGGCTTTCAGACTAATAGCAATTGCTGACCTCCTGTATGTTTAGTAAGCAGTAACTTATCTCTGAGGGGGTTAAACAAACTTCTGCTCTGGAGCAGTAAACACTAATATTGAACTTTACATTTCTAGCAGGGCAGCAGTAACTTCATAGACAGAGCAACTGAAAAGTGTGGCAGTTAACTTTCGCATGGAGCAATTTTAGTCACATCTGGAAGTGAGGAAGCAAGAACAGAATATACAAATTATCCCAAATGGAAGAGAAAGAAAACATCTTAATTCCAAACAAGAAAAAAATACAGCTTCTAAAGGTATTTAAGTACTTCTGTATTCTTTGCTTTATTTGACACTTGATCTGTGCTTTGGCCTTCTATTTCTCTAGCCCTTTGGCAAGTAGAGATGCATTCTATGGCTGAAAGCATTAACCATACAGAGTCCCATACTAGGTGGTATTCTAGCAGACTTTTCAGTGAGTTTCTCTTACAGCCAAAAGAAGAAAAAGCCTGCTAGGTTGGAGACAATTAAATTGATTAGGAAAAAACAAGCAGAGCCATTTGTACAATTTTTCCCTATTACGAAGTATTTTTGCTAAGCCCAATTGGTGAATAGTCTTATAAGAGCTGAATGTGTTTACATTACATTCTATACAATTTATGTAACGAGTCTTAATCCAAATTCTTTTGCCTATGAAATACTAGTTAAAACTAACTGTTCGTGGCTAGAATTCTACTAAGAACTTAAGTAATTACCTAAATCTACTCCAGGGCCCCTCATGTTCTTGAATATAATGCTGAAATGTACGAGAACCTCCTATGCACATATACAGAGAAAAGCCAAAGAAGTTTGTGGAATCTCTACTCCAGAGGTGAAGTCTTTGATTTACAATGAATATGCTAGAAATGCACACGAAACAAGTTAGAACAAACCATTTTTCAGTTGTGTTCATTCTTTTTGGTACTGACCTATGGAGGGAGGGTTTACTTTTTCTATTTGGTTTCCAATCTATATACCTTTGTTTCAGCTGACTTTGCCAGGATCTCCACAGGGCTTTCAGTTACTTATATTATTCCGTCGACAACACTCTGAAGCCAGAGTAGCTACAGAAGAGAAATACTCCATTTCATCCACAGTAATAAAATGGCAGTGAGTTTGATTTTTTTTGATGGAGTTTCTTTTTAAGAACAACAACAACAAAAAACCAGTATATTGGAGTGTGTTCTAAATGAATCAGTTTTTGTATGCAATGCTAGAGAAATACCTCACTTTATTTGGTGAGGAAGAAAAGCCTGGAAGATTTGCAAGGTTTTTTTTTATTTTTTAAGAAAAAAAAGTCTAGACTGAATTGGAACTATTAAATAGCAAAGATCCATAACAAGTAACTTTCAGAGGAATGAGTATGACTATAGGAAAGCATCCAAGGTTTTGTTTAAAGTATTAATTTAGAAAGTTGAAACAGCTTTACTACTGCAAAGACAAGTTTTCAGTGGCTGAAGCAATTAGCATAACTAAACTTGAGTCTGTTTTGCCTAATGCAAGTACATGCACTTGAACAAAACATTGTCACTATCTGCCATCTTAGCTCATCTAATCTTGTTCACTGATAAGAACTACATGCATTCTCAAAAAATCACTAACAGCTGCAGAGACTGCTTCTCTGGTGAACTCCTGGAGAGTTGTTAAACAGGAGCAATATACTGTAACAAACCATGAAGAAAAAACAGAGAAGTGAAGTTGACTCACAACTCTAGCCCATTCACTTTCAGGAAACCCTCACATTAAGTGAAATACAAATTTGACTCTCTCCTCTTAAGCAGATTACAACACGCATTCTATGATGGTTTCTTGTACTGAAATTTGCCTGACTACATCTAAGGCAGCTTTGGAGTTACCTTCTACCAGCCAAGACATCACATTCAGCAATAGTCTAGTTCAAAAATCTGGACAGATTTACCCTGGAACTCAGCACAGGCTAACAAAGCAGAGCAACAAGAGACCCATGCTGTGGTGGCTCAGCTACAGGGCTGCACTGAGAGTTTTGGAGTGATAAGCCCCAAAGTCCTGGTAATTAGTAATGCAAACACCAGCCCCAGTCTCACAGTAAATACTTCTGTGTGTAGTTTCTCAATTGTCAGCAAGGACTGCTTATTTTGTAGACGAGTAACCAAGCACTTATATATGCCACTACTTTGTATCATGTAGAAATGACTTCTCCATCACATTCTGGAAGCTTCTATTGCATGGCACAGGTGAAAACACTTCATTTCTTGCTATCACCTCACATTATAATGATACGCTAGTATTTTCATGATCTAATGTGTTAAAACTGCATGCTTTGGAGAAGAAGATTCAGACACTTAGGAAAATATCTTTTACAGACCAACTTTAATACAAAAGATTTCTTAAAACTCTTTTACCAATAATTTGTACATAACCCACATCCTATCCATCCCCTACTGGAGTTTAGGCTTGTTTTACTGAAGGTGGACGGCGACTGTTTGGACTACTGTTATCTTCAGCTCTTACATTTTTATTCCTTCCTTATATGTATGCACACCCTGCTAACCATGAAATGGAAGTATCAGCTCACCTGACTTTTCTGTGTAGCATTAGCAGTACTCCAAGGACGCTGAATCTAATGGTTTTGTTTTCATGAACTAAAGTAGTAGCACGGCAGCAAATGGTGCAAGAAAGAAGAAATCCAAGTTCAAATCCAAAAAGAACAGGGAAAAAAAGCACAAAAAAAAACCAGAATACTGTTACATTTACTCATCAGGTAACCATCCAAAGACAAGGAAACAGAACTTTTTCATTCAAATGAAATGTTAGCTTACTTGATTCAATTTTTTGTATGTGTATGATATCTTGTAACTTCAGACACAGGATCAAGTTCACAATCAACTCCTCATCTCTGAATTGCTCTGCATTAGACTGAAAATACCCCTAGGCTATTTGAAATTCTTAAATTATATCAAGCAGGATTTCGATGCAAGAATGAATCTGAATGTCCTGTAGCAGAAGCCCTTAAACATAAGCAGCTCTGAATTCTCAACTCAGCATAAGAGTTTTCATCACCTCGTCTACATTTCCACCAGCATAGGCAGTTGTTTTGGCACCATAAGCTTCAGGGTTGGTCACCAACTTCCATCCATGTTTTTCAGTTTCTATCAATTCCGTGTTATTTTCTACTGTATTTGTTTTGCATTCAAGTAAGACAATTTTTACATGTCATTGATGTCAACATTTCAACTACACTCTGCTTATTCTTAGTCTCAAAATATCCGATGGATTAAAATGGAATAAAGAGAACCTCAAACCCAAAATAAAATACTGCTTTGCATCACCACTGCTGCTTTTGCAAAGCACTGATCATTTCCTGAGTTACACTTGGTGTAGATGTTTTACTTAAGCAGCTAGCACTCCAGGCTACAACTGCTGAGTGACCTTGAGACAGCTCGTAGAGGTAGTTGCCATGGTAACACCACCAAAGCCTCCATCCTCAGCTGACACCAGGCAGGCACATCCATCCTGCACTGCACTCTCAAAATTGAAGGAGGAAGTTGGACTTTTTATCTTAGGAATTTTTTGAAAAAAGATAAAACCAAACTGTGCTGTAGTAGACACTGCATACGCCATATGAATACAATTAACTGGGGCTACACAAGTCCACACAGAGCAACAATTGAAGTACGCTAACATAACACTACTGAAAGTTGGTTGTACTCTGTGTTAATCCAAAAAGCAGTCCTGAGTTTGGCAAATGAGTGAAGAAAGTCTGCAATATCACAACTTGTTAATTTTTTTCTAAGTCTTCTAATACAAATAAATTTTATGGAGCCTTGCTGTGTCCAACTTGGAACAAAAGGGGAGTAAAATGGATATTTTGCACACCTAGAATATTCCCAGTTTCACCTGTGCAACCTCATCAACTTGAAACAAGTTTGAAACCAACCTGGAATTAACTAACAGTGTTGCCCAAAAGAGTTTTTCTCCACCTCCTCGTGGAGGTCTGGCAGAGCTGGGTGATGTCTTGGATGTAAATAAATACGAAATAGACAGAACTGGAGAGCACTAGTTAATGGAAATATTCAGTAGAATCACTCCTGTCTAAAGATAAATGATTAATTAAAATTAAATCATTAATGAACATATTTAAGTAGTTACAGAAATCTAGCAGTCAGACATAAAAGTTTATTTTAAAACTAAGCTGCACTTGCAAGAGCCATCTTTTCCCCTAAACTCCAACAGAAGGGGCCGATCAGATAAGTTTCATAGATGGCTGAGATAGAATCCAAGAGATTCTAGCATAGGCAAAACATTCCTGTATTCTAATTAGAAACAAGGGTTAGGAGTGTTCTGCCTCAGAGAAAGTCAGCCAACTTCATGGGTTTGCACTTACCATAAAGGAAAACATTTGTGCAGTCTCCAAACCAGTGGAATCGCTACCAGTGAGGACAAACACTTTAAAATAGGCTTTTGAACACTGATCTCAAGAGACTAGTTCATAGTTAATTCAGTCAAGCATCTGCCCTGAAACCTAGATGAGCTCCTCTATCCCTAAACTGTAACCTAAAGAAGTTAACCTACAGACCCTGCTAAGCTTTTTTAACTCTCTAGATCTTTGCTCAGGAGAAAGCCAAGGACAAAGGTGAAAAAAGACCTCCACAAAGACTGCAATACTATATATACTCTACAAGAGACAACACTTTAATAAAGAACACAACCTACAAAGCGTTAGCAGGGTAAAAGGACTTTAAGATAGCTTGAAAGAAAGTAGCAAGAATTTGCAAAAAAAAATGTTTTCCACTGTAATTTCAATGGAGGAAGAATACAAAATTTCATCCACACGTCAAATCTCCATTCAAATGACACACTTTACTAATTGTGAAGTTCATGATGCAGTTTGCATTTAGGCAAATTTACAGGGGAAATTCAAAAGAAACACATCTTCTACACAGTATACACTACTGTAGGGCCCTTGAGTTTAAGAAAGTCTGAATAGAGAATGCTTTGGAAGCACAGACAGTGAGAAATTACAAGCTGTCTCTGAGCATGCTCCTTTGCTGAAAAGCTTACCTAAAACACACTTAAATCTAATTCCCAGCCACTCAGTAAGACTTTTCATACTTATCTGTCCAGTCAATACTCCACTCAAACTCACACAGATCTCATTTTATTACCTAAATAAATGATAATGAGTAATCACACAATTAGTATTAGACATCTTTGTCCTGTTCAAAACAAGCTATTTAAAAAAAGAAAGTTGTGGAAAGAATAAAAGCACGTTGTCCCCTGCCATAAAAGCTGCATAACATTTGATTTTGAACTACCTAGAAATACCTGCATCTCCCTTTCAAATATTCTCACTTTCAAAGATCTCAACCTTTAGAATTTGTATCCTCAGATATTGTGTGTTTCGTGGTGTTTGTTTTCTTACATAGGCAGTGAAATACAGAAGTCACATGCCCGATTGAAACTTTCCATATAGCTTGGAGTTCACAGTATCTTCCAGTGCTACAGACAACAAGGTACAAGCTCACACTACAGCATCTGTCAGCATACTCACTAACAGGAGCTCCCTTCTGTCTGGCCATGTATTTCTAAGAAATCGCATCATGGTGTTTTGGTTTGCTGAACTCAATACCTGAGGTTTCTAATCACTGAAATTTGAGCAGCGTTGCCCACTGTGGTAAGAAGAGCAGACAATGCAATCACCCGAGAGGAGAACAGAGCTAACAGCAGAATTAAGATACAAGAGGTTTGGTTTTACTCTGAAGTTACACGAGCAGTAGTTTTTAGCTCCCTGGAAGGAAGTAGCATCTGTTACATATACGCAAATATAGCTCAAAGAAAGTACAAAAGAGAGGACTTAGTATTACTCTGTGCCTGCACAAGTTAATTACTTTATCAGGAAGGATCACACATTGTACTACTGCTTTATTGCTGCAGTATCACATAAACTAAAGAAAATACAGCAAAAGCTAGAGACCCATATGTTTCACCCTCAAAAGAGCTGATAAAAGTTAACACGCAACTAAAAAAAAAAAAAGAATAGAACACAGGAAGAAAGTTCCCAGACAATATTAATACAACATTCCACAATGCCCTAAACCCAAAGGAGCACCAGCTATTTTGGTGACAGGTAACAACAAAAAGGCCTCAGCTAAGTTCCTTTTGGTGGCCTGGAAACACTGCTACCCTGGCTCAGAAGTATTATTTGAGATTGATCATCCTATGAATTCTTGTTAGTGTGTCACCAAGATGGCTATATCCTAAAATGGACCTGCGTCCTATCAATCTGTGTACAAGCATAGACAGATTCACTAAGAAAAGAGCTCATATGAACACTGGGTATATACCTATTTAACAATAGCTTCTTAGCATAAACATGTTTGTAACAGCCTTCAGCTTTGCACGTAGTTATTTACTGTGACCTAGCTGCACAGGTTAACTTTGGAAGCGGCCTAGACCTAGACATGAAAAGCACTCTTGGTATAAGAAAGATATATCCATACACAAAATTTGTTCTGTACTGTCTAGTTGATCTTCTTTCCCATTTTGTTTCCATCTCCACATAACAAATTTTCAGACTTAAAGCACAATTTTAGTTCTACAGAAGTGAAAGCTGCATCAGAAGTGACAGTTCAACAAGAGATTAAGTTCTGATGCTGCAGTTCATTTAGAAACAAGCATCACCAACTATGAGAGATATTCATAGTTCTTAGACTTCTACACTGAGGTTAAAGATACGAAATCCTTACCACCTACAAAGAATCAGTCAACTTCAACAGCACAGGAGAAACAAACAAGAGAAAGCTTTTCACAACAAATAGTAACATAATATATTCTAATCCTACTGACCTGTTAAGCCTCTCAACACTAGGCTCTATGAGATGGAGATACTCATTTTCTGAATCTCTACAGAAGTGATCTGATAGATTAGTTCTACCTCAAAAGAGCATTATAGCAGTACTTACCCTTTCAGTAGATCAATAATTCAGTAATATCTATATGCACTACACTGGCAACAAATCCATATCAAGTGTTTGCAAGTTTCTCAACATCAGCTTCCAGAACAGCACTGAATATGTCTACCGAATGCCTCCTGACTTGAATGAAATTAATTTTCCAATGCTGATACAACAGATAAAAAACTGTCAGTAATGTGTAATTATTAAAACTACCAACTCTTCGTGCTAAAAGTCCCAAGACAGATGAATGGTGTTGAACTTCCACCTCCAGGTATCACTTGAATCTCACCTTTCTATAACACAGTTTCAGGAATAGCATCTTACAGGAACTCCATTTAGTTTTAACTTTACTAGACTGTGGCTACTGCAGTCTCACCCCCTCTATTCCCTTGCACTGGAAATGATATCTGTGAACTGGGGGGTAAACGGAAAGCCACAAAGTACCTGGGTGGGTTTTGTTGAGTTCAGGGGCTTGGGGGCATTTTTCTTTTCCCTCTTTTTTTTTTTTTTTTTTTTTAACTTTCTTAGGTGGGACAGGTAACAGCAATTTTAAGAAATCTTATTAAATGGAAACAGTTTGCTGACTACAAAAGTGCCAGTCTTAGAGCAAGAGGACAGGTATGAGAAAGGAGTCACAACAACCCTGACTCGGCCTGAGGTGCTGTGGAAGTGCACAGCATCAGGAAGACAGCACTACACAGGAATGCATTTAAAGGCTTCTGGTTGTATATTTTCAATTAATATTGGAAAGAAGTCAGTTTGTTGCGATGTTACTTGCTTTTTCCACAATACACCACCTTAGCTCTCTCTTTCTGCTATTTAAGCACAGCACAAAAAACCCCCAACATAATATAAAGCATTCTTTACGCCCTAACACAAAAGAAGACAAGTCAACAATGTATATCCGTTGCGACAGAAAGACAAGGCACGTTCAACATACAGAGTTGTCCAGTTTTTGCAAAAAGGTCAGGAAGCCTTTTTGTAAACAAGAATTTAACTGAGAAGAGCTTCGAGGTAGAAAAGAGACTGAACTTGTAAAGCCCTTTAGTTTCACTTCCACCAATGCATATGAAGCTACAGTAATTTTATAAATAGCCAGTAAACAGGTTTAAAAGATAGCTGTTTGAAAGAAGAATGTGATTAGAGCAGGATATTTTTCTTAGTACCTTGGTTCCTTCAGCAGATCAAAGATAATGACAATAAAGATCTCAAGTAACAGGCAGTCCTTATTCAAATTAAAACTGGAAGCAAGAAACACCTGGCAGTGATCAGCTAGTAATAGAAGCAGTTACACTGTAAAACAAGAAATTGAAGGCAAGATTAACATAATCAATCACTGGCATCCAGCATGTGTTTGGGTTACACATATTCTTACAAGTCAGAATTTTTTTTTTAAATGAAAATACATTTGCAGGGAGCATTCACTCAAGAAGTAGCTTGAAGTTTCAGTCAGAATGAAACTCCTAACTGAAATTCCAGCAACATAAGCATGCCTGCATGTTATTAAAGGAAATAGTGGAAAATTTCACAGGCTGACATCCAAAATGTCTGCGGTTCCTGTTCATATTTCTCTCTACTTGCAAAGCAGCTATTAGACTGGAGTTTTGTGCATGCATGTGTGTGTGCATGCTCGTCCTGGAAATTTCCACAGCTTTAAAAGACCTTTAAAAGGCTTTCTTAAACATACAGCTAAAACAATGCTAAGATTTCTGCCTAGACAGAAGCCTTAAAATAAGTACAAGTTTAATTGGCATAAAGCACTGCTAACACTGGAAAAAGTGAAAAACTTTTCTCATACACCAATAGCATTGCTTGGCCAATCTGTAATATCATACTACATATTCATCTCTTTACGGAGGTCATTTGAGGTCCAGCTACAAACAGGCAAGGGAAGATGAAGCAGTTCACAATAATGCAACAGTGGATGACATCACAAGTTGCCCTGTCCCCAACCAACGACAGCTCTCTTTGAATTTCCTCAAGTCTCCACTCAGCTTATGCCTCACAGGATCTGACTCTTTCCCCCTACTGCCTTTGTATGATCTCTAATATGGCCAATACTAATCTGGCAAATTAGCTTGCGCTGATTCTAATCTCACCTCCACAAGTCTTAATTAAGAGCTACAAATATGCATCATCAGAAGATAAAGAGCTTCAAGAGAAGCCACAGGTGTAATACTGTCTTCAAAAGCTACTCCAGCCTGTGCAGATGCTTTCTTTTATCAGATCAAAAGAGCCTTCCTCCAAAGGGGGAGGGGTGAAATGGACATCCTCGGTTTAAGAGGCACTGCTGTAATGAAGAGGACAATTTGCAGATAAAGTACTCTTTTGTTGCATTCAGAGCTCTTATTAAATATATACTTTAAATGTCGATTAAGATGGGATTTTATCAGCTACTACTTAATAACATTACTTCCCATACTGATATTTTAATAGAAAAAAATATTTCAAATGAGCAAAAATAAGTTATTTACAAAACGAGAGCAATGCATACACCAGTGCTTGCCATCTAACTGGTAAGAAACAAAATACCTTGGAAATATCATGAATTCATTTGTTGGTTTTTTTTAATTTGAAATACTACAGTACAGCTCTCCTCTAATGAAATTACAGAAAAATGAGAGAGAAAATGTTTTTAAGCATCCTTAAGTAATTAGAACAGATTCTCTCCTGTAACACTTCATAGTTATGACTAAGCCAAACAACTGCTATAAATACTGGCTAAAAGGATCTATCTATAAATACCTAACAGCATTACCTAAAGTGTGGTCCTCCAGTAGGCTATGTGCACAGGTCTGACCATTGAGCCAAACTTCCCCACTGTAAGCATCAGGAAAGCTTCCACAGAAGATGAAGAAGGAAGAGAGAGCATTACAGCAGAGTATGCTGCTACGTCTGCTTTAGTACAGTGCAGATGGAAAGAGCATGAAAGGAGTGGAACAGGAGCCACAATTCTCTGCTTTTGTTCAACCAACTTTATGTAAAAAGTTACTACATGGACAGCCTTGGTCTTTGGCACTGGTAAAAAACAACTTTGTTTTAGATCTTTCCTTTAGGATGGAGCTGATAAGAATGCTAAGAACGGATAACCATTCTAAAGCCACCATCATGAATAAGAGGAAGAAATGACTTTAAACTTTCATTTCCTCTTCCATATGCCTCCAAGAAACAAGAAATAGTGTTTCCATGTACTAATAATCTGCACACAAACACTCAACAGTTGTCCACAAGGAAGTTTCAGAAAAGTTAATCCAAGTAGACTGCATTAGCTGATACCCACACACCCCACATGGTTCAAAGCAGCCCGTAAGTGCCCCTGTTCCAGGACTTGATAGCCTGAAGCAAATGTGGTGAAAGTAACTCAGGTATTTGACAAAAACAGAAGGTTAAGTAGTTGATACATTCCATAGGACAATCAGCAAAATGCTAGAATTACAAGTGCAGAGGCAAAAACAGCGCTGTCTTTGCTTTAGGTTTTAGTTCTTTCAAGTGATGCAGAATAATAAAAAAAAGGTAACAAAACTTGACAGACTATTCTGAACCAATAAGTTTCCTCAAAATACTGGAGTAGAATATGTGCATCACATTTTAGGGTTTTTTTTTTTTGGCACGCAAATAGTTTACTTCTGCATTCTGCTTAACTTCTCTGTGATTAGATACAGCAGCAAACCCTCCCTCCCCCTCTTTCTACTCACTGCTGCATTGCCTCCCTGGTTCAATCATTCTGGGATGCTTCAGGGAGACAGTGCTGTTGTTAGATGTAAGGTAGCCATAGAGAAAATGTAGAGCAACACAGTCTAATTGTTATATTTTGAATTCTTAAGTGTGCATGGTTTCTATCACTTAAAGCAAATCCTAACTGGCTTATTAGGTGCTTCCCAGAAGAACAGCTTCCTCAGATTCATGCAAACTCAGAAAGCATTTGAAAAACTTTATTGACCACACATCACTCAGTCAGAAGTTAAACAGAAGTTGGTTGGAGTACACTGATCAAGTTCTATATGTAATTGACCCAACTCATCAGTATTTGACTAAAAAGACATTAAAAATCCATGCAGTATTCGGGTCCTCTCTACTTTTATTAGAAAACAAATTAAAAAAACCACTGAGGTCTAATGACCAAAGTGAGCCATTGCTCACATAGGTCACAAAAGAAGACAATCTATACAGAGAAATTTTGTCCTCACATACAGTTTCTCAAGTTACAATTCACTCATGCATCACATTCAGTAAACAGTAAATTAGAATCCTTAGAGCTTACCACTCATTTGCAAATGTAAAGTAGGAACAGCCGATTAGTCGCGTTATGCTCCAACATTTCATATCTCATGCTCTAGCTAAAGCTTAGAGCAGTGACAGACCTGATATAGAATAACAAAAATTTAGGGGGAAAAAGTTGGAAAAAAAAAAACAAAACCAAACCTACATTTCTACTGTAAGCTTCCACTGCTTAGTCATTCTCTGACTTCGTGTAGCTTCAGAAACCAACTATTTCTTGCATTTCTTCCCAAGATTATTTCCTCGTTATAAGTCTTCATTAAAAATGAGACTCCAAAAACATCTCCAAATAAGACTGCAACAGTAGTCTTGCAGTGGTTGGTGCTAATGAGTCACCATTCGTGCTGTCCTTGCATAATAAGTACAAGTATTTACCTACCCACTGTGCAGCTCAGAAAAGCATGCAGTAAAGAGACGGCTTGATTTTACCACGGAACCATTGCTACCAAGTTTCAGCACTGCACCATCTGGTAGCCTTCTTTAAGGAAGACAGTCCAGAACATTACCTGCAAGTCACATCTTTAAAATACATATACAGACACTAATTTTCAAGTTTGTCACAACAGTTAAAAATGTTCAGGTTTCTAGAAAAACAAGACAGTTTCCTAAGTCTCCACAGTGATACATAATCCAAAATAATGGACTTAACAAGCTAACTTTTAACAGCACTATCAGCAGAGGACATTCCACACTTCATACTCACTGCCTTTGCCCTTTCTATATATGTACCACCCAAAGTGATTCTCAGAGTTACTCAAAACTATGAACTCTGTTAGAGAAGAAAAACCTCAGAGCTTGATCAAGCAACTGATTTTCAAGAATAACAGAAGCAAAAGTTGAGTTGCCTAAGATACCCTTACTGAGACAAACTCTTTGACCTTCAGAACATTTTTGGAAGGCTGGGAATCGGTTCATGTTCTCCATTTTCCATGAGTTTCTTCTAAACTGCAGAGGGAGGTAGAAATTACATGCTGTTTTCTGCCTAATCAAGAGAAAAAGCTAAAACAGAAGAGCTATATGATAAACAAGTAGTAGGTAATAGTTAATAATTTAGTATTTACAGAACAATAAAAATATCAGTTTTATGTAGGATCCAATAAACCAACAGCATAATATTTGCTTATTTCTCCATTTTGTAAAGAAGATCCGCAAGACTAAGTCCTTAATTTATTCCCAGGAAAATGAAAAGCTTTCCTAAAGTAGCTCATGCTTACATCTTACATCAGCCTTTAAACCATACTCTTTCAAAACACAATATTAGCAAAGAGATTATCCAATAGTCTATCCCATGTGTTTTTTTCAACTGGCATGCAAAAAGAAACTTCTAAAGTAACATCAAAGCCAATAGTTCCATGATACACCAAAGATCAGGAAGCTCTTCTTATTCTACAGGAGCAATAGTTTGAGGTTACCATACCTTCTAAGCTTTCACTGTAATAGAAAGTAGTCTGAGAGCCCAAGCAGGATTTCCTCTGACCAAATTTCCAGCTATTTGGGCACAACAACATCAGAAACAGAATCTGCACAGCTCACATCAACCCAACTAAATGCTCTTGATAGAGGGCACTGAGGCTAGAAAGTCTCAACAACCCCATGGCTCAGAGAGAAAAGTACAGTAAAATCATGGGCTGAAGAAAAAAAAAAAAAGGATTTCCACGGGGAAAAAATAATTGTATTTGTTGAATGGAACAAAGTCCATTCTTATTACTTGGATATCTGTTGTGTCACTGAGAAATATTTACAAGGCCTGTTGAATAAAATCAGGCCATAAAAGAAATATCATTTGTACTGTCTATTTTGCTGAGAGAAAGCTACTGGCTACAAAAACACTGTATCATATTCTGTTCCACCTCACCTAAAAGCTCACAAGGAAGAGCACACATGTAGTCCTATGGAGATACTACCCAAACAAGGCAAATTCCCATCAGCCAGTCTCTTCTATAGGCAAAAGAGCCCTACAGTCTGAGAAAAGGAGAAAAAAGGTACTTCTGCCTTTTCTTTCTGCTCTATCCCACTCAGTTCCCTTACTATCACTAGCAATGAACAGCACTTGTAACTACCTGAGAGACAGGTGAAATGCACTGTACTGATAACATTTTTAGCCATGCAACCTGTTTCAATGCTTATTTCTTAGAAGTAGATGACATTTTCTCATTTCCAGGCTACGGAGAAGGAAGAAAAAAATCCTCATAACTCAGAACAATCCATACAGTTGTATATATACATAAAAATATATGTAAACTTACCATGAAAATAAGTCTCTAAAACACCATCTGGGTGTACCTGTTGTACCAAGTTATCTCACTCCATGGCTCTGACACATCCCAACATGCATGGAAGTGTAGAAACAGTAAAGACTATAGGCTTTGTGACAAAATCTCATGCTCAGCTGAGGCCAATGCAGGTGCTAATCATTATGGCTAGCAGTATAAGAGTTATATTGTTCCTCTCCTCCCTCCTCCCCCACTTTCAGGTGCAACTGATAAATCAGGGCAGAACTGTTAGGTAATTTAGCCACATGTGTAACAACTTTGACAAAAAAATTGCTTGCCCTGACCTAACAATTATGACATCTTCTGGAAAATTTTCACTGTTTCAGGTTTCTAGAATACTCTTGGTCATAAAATGCAATTATAATGGTGTTAGGCTTGAAGTCATGACACTATCCATGCCTGTAGCCTTTAAAAAAAAACAACCCACAACTTGATGGTTAGAAAGTCTTTAAAGTTTCCAACAGGGCAATGATCCATAACCTAGCAAAGAACAATCAGCAAGCAGCTGAAGCATACCTGACAAGAACTCAAATTTAACAGAGCAGGTGACAAAGGTGGAAAAAATAAACAAACCCCACAACGTGCACACAAAGTCAGGGAACAAAAAGATTTAAAGGTAGAGCAATACCCACAAAGCTGACCTTACCACCTCCACTCTTCCACTGCAAAAGCTGGAGAACTCTTCCCAGCCTCAGAAGTAGCTGCCTTATACCACATCCTAAGCTGTCAGCACTAACAAGCCTGAGTTCCCAAGAAAATGGGCAACAAAATCTCTGGTGGTCCTTCTTATTTAAGTAGAATGCTGCATTAAGCAACTGCCTTTTTCTTGACTCTGTACAATGTCAGAAACGGAGGTTGCTGTAGACCACACACACAAAAAAATCTGTATCTACACCTTAAAAGCATAGAACCTCACCAACAGTAATTCCATACACTTCATGCAAAAAACTAAAATTCCCTTGTGAGATTGAGTTTGGAGGCAAATTAATTTTGTTCTGATTCAAGGACAATCAGCTTACTGATAACTGCCAGCTAGAAATAGAAGTCACCAATTAAATTAAAAGTAACAGAGTGTAAGTATATCTCCCATTTTCATGGGGTGAAAAAGAATTTGATGTACCTTCTCCTAACTAAACCTAACATATTACAACTACTACAGAATGTTTGTCTTGTGATTTTAATCAGTAACAGTTAAATTTTTTCTCAGCTGACTCTTCCTACACTACATTGAGAAATGTCAATAGATCCAGCTACAGAAAAAAGCACACAGACATACTGCCATTTAAATTTAGGTATTCTTCACCATCCTCCCATATCCTCAGCAATTCTTCCCCTCCTCCCATCTTTCACTATTAAAAAGGAAAACAATATTTAAGATATTCCAAATAGTCATCACTGCAAAGCTTCCACGAACACAATGCAGAATATCCTATATCATACAGTTATTCGAGATCACATCTTCAAGGGAGGCTCATTTAAATGCAGGAGTTGAAGCAACCTCCAGTGTCAGACTTAAGCATCCAAGATCATTTTACATGCTATCAATGGCTTGATTTCACAGACAAATATAATCGAGATGCCCTTTCTTTATCAGAGATAGAGTTCTTCTGTTTATTTCAGCTTTTTTGTTTGTTTGTTTCTTTCGTTGTCTTAAATAAAACAAACCTCTTCTATGCAGCTTTAACACAGAAATTAATCATGAAGGTATTGACTAGGATTTCTTGTCTGGTAATTGTGGGAAAAACAAACCACAGTCAGAAGATAGCATTGTATTGTAGAATGCATTTTTACCTCAGATATACATTAGTTTGAACAATACTGTGCAAAAAAAAAAATAAGCAGACAATGCAAACTTCTAAATTAATAAATCCAAAACCAGAATGAACTAGGGTTTCAACAGAATTAAAGAAATCCTACAACTCACATGCCCACATAAAAGCAGATTGGAAATAGTACTCTGTCATCAGGGAAGGCACTTAAAGCAAAGCAGAATACTGGGTTTATTCTGCCTGCCATTACTTCCCTTACTTATCATCCCCCAACCTCTAGCATGACAGCAGCAAATCCACTGTTACAAAATTAAAAGGTATACTAGTGATAATAACAGAGTTGCATGAAATTCACTGCAAGTGTCAGAAAACAAAAAGCCTGTTACAACAACTGCTAACAGCAAATAAAATGACCATACATTATGCACTGTATAGTTACAAAAAGAAAAAAAGCAATTTGGTCAGTTTCTCTTAAATTCAGGCTCTTATGCTAGGACTTTCAAGCAGATATTGCTTGTGACTATGAAGCTAATCATGTATTTTTATTTAGAACATACACATCTTCATCCCCTGTACAGCAACTCACTACTATACATATTTTTTTAAACAGTGGTGACCGATTTTTAAGTTAAAATTTCCCTTTTATCTATTTTATAGATTCTATAGATAGACAATACTCTCACACTTGCAAACATGCTTCAGTTTTGTCTCATTATTCCAGATAAAAATCAAACACATCTTTTATATGTAAGTCAAGAGGAAACACTAAAGGCTGAAAAAGATATTTTTTCCTCCCTTAACAGGTAAATGAGAAAGGAGACACTGCCTGAATAAAAGAGATGGACTTGAAGCTGCTCACTAGATGGGCTGACAAAGTGAGCAGCTTCTCTTTTAAAAGAAAACCTCAGACCATGCAGAAAACTGGGAGCAGAAACCACAGACGGAACCAACTTTAGAACCAAAGAGGACTCTGGGAACGATGTCAACCTCAGACAACATCCCCACCCATATTCACCCCATTTATGCCACAGAATCACCAACACCTCGTTCAGACAGCAGTCCGTGATATCACACAATTAAAAAAAAAAGTTTTCTCATCTCCATTCATCAACATCAGTTTTCATCGCAGCTGTGGAGCAGAAATGAATAAAGAGGCCATAGAAATCAACCTTTCATTTCCAGTATTCCTCATCCTTTTCCTCCTTACTTGAGACAAGAGAAGTCACCTCTGAAACTTACGCAGGCTACAGGACGATCAGAAGCAGAACGCAGATAACAAGGTCTCCGGAGCCGCCTCTGTGTCAGACAAACCCAGCCGAACGGCAGACGGGGCCATTCCCACCCAGGTACTGCACCCACACACGCCTCCTACCCAGGCTGAGGAGCACAGGGTCACACGCTTCTCAACGTAAGTCTCGGGAATCCAAAGCGATCCCGAGTATCTCAGCGTCGCGCGAGGAACCCCCACCCGAACTCACCTCGCTCAGATACGCATCGCACAGCGCTACGGGCAGGCTCCAGCCCAGCACAGCAGCCTCCGACCGCTGCCTCAGGAACGCCTCCGAACTCCGCGCAGCGCCGAAGTTGCGATGGTTGCAACGAGGTAAAGGCATTCGCGCGCTGCCTCGGGAAACCTCTCCGCCCCGGCGCGGGGATCGCTCCCTCACACAGCCCGGCGGCGCGCCCCGTCCTCCTCGCCTCAGGGAGACACCTCCATGCCGGGGAGGGGGAGAGGGAGGAGAGCCGCCCCGCGGGGCCAGCCCCGAGCCGCTCCTTCCCCGGCGAGGGGCAGCCCGCCTTCCGCAGCCCGGTC
>JAOWBP010063729.1:0-33419 GCA_028571105.1 Tragopan temminckii
AAAATAAAATAAAATAAAATAAAATAAAATAAAATAAAATAAAATAAAAATGAGAGGCCATGAACCCACCTGCGCCATGCAGCAGCCCCATCACTCCAGGCTCTTCTTCTGCCAAGGCAGCTGCAGCAGAGGGAGAGAAGTGCCAGCAGATAACCAACACCTTACTTTAGGCTGTGGGAAGTCATTTGTTTTTCTGAGGAGGGATTCTTAGTTGTGTTTGGTGGGGTTTTTAGGGCAGCCATGGTAAAGTTTCTGCATAAAGGAAAAGCAAACAGCTGAAGGGTCCTCCCCGGGCTTTGATCCTCCCTGCAGAGAGCAAACCATGAAGCGTTTGTTAAAATCCTAATCCGATTTAAAGCTGCTTTTGACAGCGTTGGGGAAGGAAGTGGTGGCTGCCGGTGCCCCACCGGCCGGGGCTGCTACAGCCACGCTGCACTGCCTGCAAAAAGCAGCAGCCCCTACACAGCTCAGGATAAAATTCCCATCAGAGACAGCTCGTCCAAACGGGCTGCAAATGGGGGTCTCTCTTTGGGTGCCCTTTTCCCCCCTGCAGCACAGATCCCTTTCCCAGCAGAGGCAGTGCCCCAGGCTCTGGCCAATCACCAGCTCAGGAGGTGTCAGAGCTCTGTGCAGCCCTCTGGTACCAAAGCCCCCATCTGCAGGTTTCATGGGAGCAAGGAGGCTGTATGTAAATCTATTTATTTCTACTTTATTTTAAAACTACCATTTCAAATGGAATCAGCATCAAGCAATCCACGTAGAACAGATACAGCCATGTACTGATACTCTGAGCGAATCACCCATTATTTGGGCACAACAAAACGCTGATCCTCTGCCAGCCCCCCACGTCCCTCCCTCACACAGCAGGGAGAGGTGGCACTGATGTCACATTCTGGCTGCAGAGATGTTCCACACCAGTTGGTGAAGGAGCAGCCACAGGCCCAGCTGCCCCACTGTGCCTGTTCCTTGCTGAACCATAGAATCATTCAGGTTGGAAAAGACCTCTCAGACCCCCAGGCCCAGCCCCAGCCCACCATGCCCACTGACCATATCCCCCCATTGCCACATCTCCATGGTTCTGGAACACCTCCCAGGATGGTGACTCCCCATCCCCTGGGCAGACCCGTGCCAGTGCTGACCGCTCTTTGGAGAAGAAATGTTTCCTTACATCCAACCTGAACATCCCCTGATGCGACTTCTCACTCATGCTATTGCTGTGACCTGAGAGAAGAGGCTGACCTCCACCACGCTACGGTAATTTAAACTCACAACAAAAGAAGCACAAGTGTCAAAACAGGCTCCTACTGCCCTGGCAGCCCACGCTGCTCCCATCCATCCAAGTGTCCCACTGGAAGCCCTGGTAGATAGCCAGGAGGATCACTCTCTCTCACAGCACATCCACAGATTGCTCAGCATCACCCACTTCTTCTTTATGTCAGTACCTCAACAATCACTGGACCTGTTTTGCTGTCAATAAAGAGCATCAGTCTTTGCTGGGGATGGCACAGAAGCACAGCAGGCACAGGCCCACCTGCAGCCCCCAACTGCAGCACCCCCAGCAGGGCAGCCCCAACTGCATGGCATTCCGAGGGGAGAACACAGGAACTCGAGAGATTTAAGCCCTTGACATCTGGATTCTGTCACTGTAACAGGATAAAACAAAGCTGAGATCCAACCTTCTTTGGTCAAGTGCGGATCAGAAGATGAACTTGCACATTTCCACTTGGCGGGCCATTATTTTCAATACTGCAACCCCCCAGGCAATTCTCAGGAGCACAGACTGTGACGTGAAAACCAAGGCCAAGCAGAGTGGGATGGGGAACGTGTTGGTAATAGCGAGGATTTCGGGAGAGCTTCCTTGGCTGGAGCCAATAAGCAGAGGTTTTGCCTTGGAACCGTTCATAAATCCCAACTCCAGAAAAGCTTCAGAGAATCAATGTGGTCATTCACACAGCAGGAGCAGCCTGCGTGCTTCGGGATGCAGGTGTCAGCGCTGGGGAGATGGGATAGCACAGCTCTTAGGGGAAAAATGCTCCTCCGTGTGCCAGTGTACATTCAGCCATGGCTGCCACTCTCCCATTACTGGATCCCAGCATCAAATGTGGTCTGAGGAGATGTTTCAGCCCGACAATCAATGACTTCATATTTTTCAGAGAATTTCAGGAGGCGGTAGGAAAGACAACACGAGGAACTCCCCGGCTATTCCAAGAGCAACTTCTGAAGAGCAAAATGACCTTTACTTCAGTAGAATGTGCTTATGTAGCAAGAATGTTACATTTTTTTAAGTGATCCCTTTTCAAACAATTAAAATTCACACCCACACCATATGCAAGTATGCAAGTCAAAAGTCTCTGCTTTACATCATACGCAGCACTTTTAAATGACATCTCCTTTTTCCAGGGTGGAAAATCACAGTCAGCATTTGTATATAAATATTATTACACAGCTTGAATGTACAAGCCAGGAAACAGAGTGCTGCATGACAACGTGCTAAAAATTCCTCGCTGCATTTTTTTTATGTTAAGAAACCAGCAGTTTTTGTACAGTAATTCCATTGTCACGCCCGGCGTTCTGCTCGCAGCAACAGAACCAACACTCCATCCTAAATGGCACGTAGGAAATCCTCTCCTCTTCCTGTGGCAGTGATGCGCTGCTCCCCCAAAACCGCAGAGCACACCAACTCTGGCTATTAGCTCTGACTGCCTCTAAACAGGACTGCTTGAGGCTGTGTTGACACACATTCTCTTCAGAGTAATCCATCTTAATAACAAAAGTGGGTTTTATCAGACTTTTAACCGCCACAACCTTCTCTCATAGCCTATGAGTGACTGATGGGGCCGATGGCCAGGACTTGGCTTTGGGTTGGGCTAAGAAGCACGGGATCAGTTGACCGTGCAATAACTTGTTCCTGTCCACTATGTTTCTTCTGGGAGATTCTTCCTTGCTATTCACAGAGACAGAAGTTTAACAGTCCTGGACCTTTGCATCTCCAGTCAACAAAGGGCATAATCCAAAACTGAAGTCTCCAACCTTCAGTTTTTTGATTCCTAATCCTCCCATATCAAGTGGTGGACTCTACTGCTCCACTGAAGACCAAAAAGTCAGAGATAACTCAATAGCGCTAGTAGACTTAGCTCCTACACTGAAAAGCAGAGGTCTTAGACTGAACTGAACTTCCACAGCTCCTGTAACCCAGAGCCAACAAGACCTTACTTTGTATATCAGCTTTTCTTCTCATTCCCCATTCCTCAAGCATTTTCCATCTGCTACACAGATCTGAAAATCTCTTACACTGCCCTGTGCACAAAAGCTCATGTTTGATGTGCACCAGGACTTACTTTCCCTCAGAGGAACTTCACCCTCACATCCCATCACTCTTGAAATTTTACCTATTTTTGCCCACGTGCATCATTAAGTCTTTGTGCCCTCATTGGGTTTTCCTGTCAGAGCAATGACTGAACTTCTCCTTAATTTCTCCTTAACTTCTCCTCAGTGACACCTCAACCCAACAAAGTCCCTCACAACAGATGGGTGTCAGCTCACTGGGGCATGGCAGCAGCCCAGTAAGGCTGGTACTCCTCCACAGCTTCACAGTGCAAGCAGGAGCTGGGGATGGGGCTGGGGAGGAATCTTCATGCCAACCACCCCTATCTTACTCACAGAATAGAAAGCTGATGAGGGACAGAAACAAAGGGTGCTGCAGCTGAGATCATCTCAGCTGCACTAGCTGTGGAAGCTAAACAAGATGCAGCAGTGGACAGATTTGAGGTGCAGGGAAATGTTTGTACCTGCTAAGAATGGTTTGGCAGTGAGCTCAGGTTGGATGTTAAGAAATATTTCTTCCCCAAAGGAGCGGTCAGCACTGGCACAGCTGCTCAGGGGGTGGGGAGTCACCAACCTGGAGGTGCTGCAGAACATGGGGATGCGGTCAGTGAGCACAGTGAGGTGGGCTGGGGTTGGTCCTGGGGATCTGAGAGGTTTTTTTCCAACCTGAATGATTCTATGGTTCTATGAACAGAAACAAATTTCTCAGGGACAGCCAGCAATAGGGCACCCAAGGCTGCCCTGGAAGCGCAGCTGCTCATAATGGCTGCAGAAGACAGCAGCATGCAGGGTATGGGGGGACTCAGCAAACCACGGCTTCAGAATCTGCCTGCTCACCTCATCACACCAACAGCCCCAAGCCTTCTCCTTTCTGCACATCCTCCTCCAAACCTTAATGTCAATATTGCATTCAAAGAGTCAGCAGTTTTCTTTGGCAGGAAGGTACAAAGCTGACCACTTCCTACCTCCAAATGGCCCCAGCTTGCACCACAGCTCCACGCAGCACACTGCATTCGCATTTCTCAGAGCACGGAGGAGCCCCTGAGCCCCATTGCTTCCCCTATCCACCATGGATCGATGCGGTGCTGCCTGGCCTCTGCTCCTCAAGGTCAGGAAAACAGGGCATGCAGAAGTAAGCTAATATTAATTTCTAATGCTTATCTGCCTTTGTTTGTGAGTGAGAAGGACTGATTGCTGCACACAGGAAATACATTGTCTGACACCCCACTGCCCAGACTGCCTGTCTTGAGGATCCGGCATCAATAGCATCACTGCCTCGCAGGGAAAAGAACCCAGAGGAAAGCCAGGAATGGGGAGAAAGAGAACACAAAGACATCCAAAGATCTCATAAGCAGCAAAGCATGAAGGAAAAGCTTTCTGAGATCTGTTAAAGGCAAATCATTAAACATTTACTTTTCTTCCTGTTGTTAAGGCTCCTCATTACTGCACCATCCACCAGGCAGAGCTGCAGCAGCTGGGGGTATTCACAGCATTAGGGCTGCTGGCTGAAAAGGGGAAAAAAATAAATAAATGTAAATCCTGTGAAAGGTAACAGGTTAAGCCCACAAAGAAAAGTCGATTTTAAGCATTAAACAAATCCTTTGAAATCGTGTACTTTTCCAGTCTGTAAGTTTTTAATGATTATAAGCCAGCTATTTTCAAAGCCGGGACAGGAAGAAATTAGTCAGGAAAATATTTAAGCGTTAGAATATGGTAATTACATACAAGGATGTGACCCCGTAGTGCCCAGCAGTACTCCACTGGTGGGCTCCACCCAAGGCCATTGCAGGGCCCAGCACAGTGATGGAGCGCTGCGGGGCACAGAGCTGCCCCATGGCACAGCTGCTCTGGGAGCTGCGCACCTTGGCCGCTTCCTTCTGCAACGAGGGCAGCTTTGTAACCTCACCTGGAGAGAAATCAGGGCTGTCAATCATTAAGAGCCGCTAGGAGCTATCTGCACGCATCGGGTCAGAAAGCTGAAAATGACGGCGTGGGGATGCGGCACGAGGGGCACAGCAAACTGCATTCGTGCCAGAGGGCAGAAGGAGCTGTGGTTAAGAAACGCAGTTAATCATCACCGACCCCACGGACACAGCAAAGAGCTGCAATATGGAATGCTTTTACTACACAACGCATCTTAAACCTTAACCTCAGAAACAGCAGGAACTGGTTAGCAGAAACACTGTTACTACCACAGCAGTTAAGTTGTAGCTAAAAGGCTGTAATGTTTGTGCCTCTGAACAATCAGCATCCCGGTCTGTATCAGGTAGGACGCACTGACCTTATTCCTGTCAAAATAAAGGTGAATTTGCTGTCTGCTTTACACCCGTTCATTGTAATATACACGCAAAAACTAGGTGAGCTGTGCTGCTCGTTAACTGCATCATTTCTAAATGGAGCCTTGCAGGGAAAGTCATGCAGGATTTGAGGAAGGAGGGACAGCTTTCTGCTCCAAGTGGGTCCAAGCACAGCATGGGGCACAGGCCGGAGGCAGCAAGCTGTCCAGGTGCCCCACTAACAAGGGGCTCTCCTCAGAGACCGCTGCTGCAGAGCTGAGAACAATCCCAGTCGTGGATTTTCCAGGATCACAGCGCCCTGCTATAGCACTATGAACACCACAAGGCTCTGTAGCACTGCTCTATAGTCGTGGTGGCTTTTAATGCCAGTATTTTTCCACAACGCTGCTTTGTTTGTCAGGTAACACAATTTCCTCTGTATGAAAATTCATTTTCTTAGTCATGAGTAAACAGACAGGTTTTGGAGGAGGAGATGCCAGCAGGTAACAGGCGGAGAGCTGCTGTTCCCTTGCACTTGCACACTCAATAGCCCAGCTGTCCCAGAGCCACTGCCCTGCTCAGCTCAGCCCTCAGCACACTGCCACAGCTCCTGGGCACACAGGGACAATGGGAACAGAAATGCTTCCACCGCCCTGAACATAGGTTTGCATTTGTTCATTTTGTTGCTAAAAATGCTCCAGTCACATGGGAATGCCTGGGAATGCAGCCCAGGAATTTTGTTTGTAAGCTGAACTGCATTTCTGGAGATTATTGACCTGAACTGTAAATAAATATTCTGAAAAATACTAGAAAGGTTCACAATTTACGGTCCTTGAGATCATCTATTCAATCCCAAACAGTTGGCAGGGGTTCCTCATCCGTCTCCCTGCAGGTAAATAGCCCCATTCCCCTGCACTGCTACTGAGCAGATCCAGCATCGTGTCCAGAGTCTATGATGGGAAAATCCATATCTAAGATTTCCAGAGTCTCTGCCTGATAACGCACTTTGTTGCTCTGCCAGTTGGGCAGCAGAAAAATCACAGCAGCTTCAGCAGAGGATCCTGTCTGTTCATTACTGCCAGCCCCTACCTTCCTCTCCACCTCTATCCACGCAAACTACAGCTATGCACAGTCATGAATCTAAAAACCTTTATTCCTGTAAGGCACCAACTTCTGCATTTGCAATTTTTCATCTCAGTGAATTGCAAATGTCTCTGCTCCACTGAGGTCAGATCTTGAGACTGAGAGAAAGCATCACCCAGGCTGCCATCCTCCAAGAAAGGAAACAAATCAGAGAACATCTTCAAACTGGCAACGTTTTGAAAAGCAAATGCAAAGACAGCGTGCTCAGCTGGAATGGAGGATGCCAGGCAAGTCAGGTATAAGTGCAAAAGCTAAAGAACTGTAATACCTGATCCTGCAGAAAACATGCATACATCAGGCTTGCAACCCAATAATCCCAGTGCTGTGACTGGGAAGTGCATTGCAGCACTGGCAGCTAACTGCACTCGTCTGTAGATGTAGGAGTCCTGTTGCTTGAATACTGAGCAGTTACATGTTTTGGGGCTTACAGGTCACACAGCTCTTCTGTTCAGCTCCATGGAGACCCCATAGCTCTCATTTTATACTTTATGAATTTTTATCCTATTTTGCTGAGCTCATGGTTTAGTTAATAGCATAGGTTTGGTTACTGCAGTTGTTCATAAACACTAAATTATTCATGTAGAACCAGGTCAATAGATATTAAAAGCTGAAGCAAATTACAAAACAGAAGTCAACGGTGGACTACTGCAGAAAGCAAAGTGCTGGTGTAATGATTCCATCTCAAAGACAGCCCTCATAGGCTGCCATGAGTCAGCTGCCAGCACTGGGAGCTACCTGAAAGCACCAGCCTCAGAAAACATTTCCCTTTGGAGACTCCCAGAGTGCCTCAGGAGCCCCCAGCCTGCCCTGAGGTTTTGTGTCCCTTCGTCTCAGGTGGTGCCTTCCTCTTCTGAGCACAACTCCCAGCTCACCCTGCAGGTATGCGCTGCACAGAACTTCATTTGGGTTCTTGTTTGTTTGCTTGCTTGAAAACTGCTCCTGAGGAAGCGGCACAGAAGTGCACACAACAGATTCTGGTTGCAGCACCAGTTCAGGACTGAAGGGCGTCCCCAGGCCAGGCTGTGACATCCTCGCTGGTCGCGAGCCCATGCCTTGCTGCAGCAGTTACTTTCATTCGTTGTGCTAGATCTCAAAAATAAAACCCAGTGCTTCCACAGCCAGGTAAAACCACGGAGCAAAACTGCCAGGGAAGGAAGGAAGTGGAGTCAGTGTTAATTATGCAAAATAAGATGTGACTTCAAGGATGTGAGTAATGTCTGGGTACAGACAACAGGTGCCTGATAGGGCAGCAGGAAGCATGGAGCTTTCATCCGCACCACAGCAGCGGACAGCTGAGATAGCAGCTCGTGTCACTGAGATAATGACATTTAGTCACCGCCAGGGCAGACTGCAAAGTCTGTGGAGGAGTTTCGAGCAGAGGGGACACTGCTGCCTCATATCAGCAAGCCAGGCTTTGGGCAGCAGCCATACACAGCAGTATTTCAAAGCAAGATAGAGCCCAGCATCACTCCTTCCTACTGTATTACTGTGGGAACGGGTCTGGCACTGCCCCTCACCCACAGCAATACGAGGTCTGCTCCAACCATCCCCTCCTGGGTTGCACAGGGGAGCTCAAGGAAGCAGTAACTGCTGGGGAGCAGTCCCACACCAGTAGTGCTCAGCCCTCACACCCCTCCATCTCCGCACGCACTCTTCTGCCATCTGCTTTGTGGCACTTAAGTTCTGCGTCTCAGCACAGCCCCAGTTCAGGCTGTGGCAAGCAGAGTCACACACCAGTTGTCAACACAGCAGTCACAATTTTGTCAATATAGTTACCATTCCCATTCATCTCCAGGTATCACAGACCAGGCCTGTAACTGCTGTCAGCAATGCGATAGAGGAGTGCTCTCCTAGTAACCATCACACAAATATTTGACACAATACATCAGTAAACACATCCCAACGTTTCCTACTCTCCCTATGGCTAGAATCCTCGCAGGATCAAACCCATCAGAAACACATGGTGCTACCCAGGGTGGATTTTGCAGTTCGGGTCTCATGGAGAAATGATTTCTGCAACTGAGATCTTCCCTCACCATCACTGTACTAGTCACTCAGTAGAGAAGTCAGCATTCATACATAAAAGCTTTTAGTTCGGTGATGTTTGGCTCTCACGTTGCTGCAGTGTTACTGCACATTAACAGAAGTAACGTTCGATACTCACACAGAAACAAGGCCCAGAAAGCACGGTGAGAAATCAGGGCAGGTCTGTTGCTCAGGCATTTGGGCCTTTCATCTTTGAGCTGGCTTCATACAGCAGGTTATTCTTGAGGGAATTATAATTCCATCACATTATATTTTGAGGGTCCCCCCTCCCAGCTTCTTAAAACTGTATTACCTTCTATTGCCCATTTACTTGCTAATTTTCAAATTCCTGACCCTCAAAAAGCACACTGTAAAGCCTACCAATAACAAAGTAAGACATGAACAACCATATTCTCTTATAAGAAAGCATCAGTCTCGTGTATTTGAAGTCAGTAGTATTTTGAGTATGGCTCAGATAATTCTTTAGAGATTCCCTTTCTTCTGTCCTTTCCTTGTCAAACTGCATCTGCCCACGACCCACAGCCGCTGCTCCCGCTCGGGATGATGTCTGTCCTTAGAGACAAACACGTACGCAACCAAACGATTGGTCTTTGAGCGCACACTTCCGTAGGGAGAAACCTTCCCAGATGCGCATTGCCGTAAGGGCAGCGCTCACACCGGCAGTGCTGAACGCGGACCTTCCCTCACCGCGGTGAGAGCTATTAAATGTATGCTGTAAAACGACAAAGACGTTGGTTTGTACGCTGAATTTTACTCTTCTCACATATTAAAAATACATCATTATTCCTCGTGCTTTTCCCCCGTAAAGCAACGTGCTCCAGGGGGAGCAAACCCCAGCCCGGGGCCATTCTGCACCAGCTGAGGATTGAAGGAGGGTCTCCATTTGCTGAATAGGATCTGAAGCACATAAGAGCAGAGCGCGCAGAGTCAGGGCCAGGTTTGCAGGGGAGCCCCACACCTACCAGCAGCAGCTATTGTTTGCTGAAGACCATTTGAAAACCTGATCCGGGGGCTGCCTTACACTGCACCCAGCGGGGCTGACAGCAGCCTGGGCAAGGAAACGGCTGCAAGGCTGAGAGCAGCACCGCGACGCCTCGCTTCCATCGGGCGGGACCACATCTCGGCGGCTCGGTGCGAGCTGCACAGCTCTGCCCTTCGCCTTCTCAAAGGAGAAGAGCCATGAAATAAATCCCCTCGCCACATATGTAACGCAAACGTAGCCTCAGCTTTTCCTTGCTTTTTCACATCGGTGATGCCAGCACAACACGCAAGCTGCTATGCACGAGCGGAAGGAGGTGCGTGTGCGGTACCACCGCAACGGGCCCGCAGCCCGAACGGCACGGCTGCCCCCAGCCCCGCTCCGTGCCCACAGCTACGGGGGTGCCGGCGCCGCCGCTGCCCCCCCACCCTGAGCCGCCGTTACCTTCAGGCCGGGCAGAGGGCGCGGTACGTGCGCAGCTGTCACCGCCTGCCCTCCATTCACCAAATAAATAAATAAATAAATAAAGCGGGGGATGGGGACACGCAAACAGCGAGCGAGAGCCGTATCCGTCTTCCGCGGCTCGCAGCCAGTCTCTCTCCAGCCCCCCATTCATAAAAGAGAGCCGAGCATGCGCCGTGGCGCCTCGGTGCCCACCCATTCATAGAGTAGGGAGGCTGCGCCTGCGCAGTGGGGGCCGCTGCCCTCCCATTCATAAAATAGCCATTTTCCCAGGCAGCGGCTTTGCAGCACCGCGGCGGAGCGGGGGCAGCGGAGCCGCTGTCAGAGCCGCACTCGCAGCCCCGGTCCCGGAGGGCTCGGCTGGCGTTGCAGAGATGCTCCTGGCTGGGATCCCTCGGGTAAGTGCGGGATCCGCGCTCGGGGGAAATGTTACGTGGATTTAAACTGGGAAAAATCAAGCCTGCTCCCCGAGGGAAAATCTCGCACTCCTTCTGGATGGATTTGTCCGTCCCCTTAGAGATCGCTGGTCGCAAGCGTATTCTGCACCGTGACTTTTCTAACAGCAATTATCTATAATTATATACAGTAGAGAGCTGCCCGGTGCTCCCCAATCCAGGGGAGACTTCACGTTCTGAAGAAATCTCCCTTTTCCTGCAGAATTTACATTTTTGTTCCTGTAATTCTTATTTATGCCTCTCTTCTACGTTCTCCCAACATCTGCATTCAGGGGATGGCAGAGGCAGGCAGTGCTGGCCCTACTTGCGGCAGGGTGATTCGCAGGGCTTTCCTGCCAGAGCAACACTTCTCTCCCTGGTGATGGGGTGATCTCTTCTTTCTCCTCAGAAAAAGGGTCATAAATGTGTGGTCGCTTGGGCTGATAAATAAGAATTGGGTATTTCTTACTTTGGAATATGAATGCTGCTTTTACCTATTTCCTCTCTTTTCCGAAGCCCTCAGTCTTGGTTGTGTCATGGAGTTCTGAGCTGTCTCCATGACAGGACACTCCAGAGATCAGGCACTGGTGTGTCAGGTCTCTCCTGTGTGACCTTTGCTCTCCAGCATTTTATTTCACACAGCTGTCTTTTTTTTTTTTTTTCTTTTTTCCCTTTTTTTTTTCCCCTGGCCTTTGTGCCTTATTCCATCATCATTCTGTTCCCTATTTTGCTGTACATTTGGCTACTTCAGTGTTAAATCTGGATGGATTCTATATTTTAAAGGCTAAATAAGCCATAAAAATGTGTGTATAGAATCATTTCATAAAGGTAAATGGAATGTGTTATAGATGGAGGGGAAATGTGTCTAGGCTGCTCTTCTCTACCAACTGCGTAGCAGAGATAAGCCAGGATTTTATTTTCTGGTACCAGTCCCGGCATCACAGGAGAAAGGCAAGCCTGGAGACGACATGTTCTGAAAATTCATTATCAGAAGGGGAATGGAAAAAGCAGACAGGGCATATAAAAGGCACAAAGGTCTTGGAGGAAAGCGGGACTGGAAACGCAGAGCTTGGAAATGACAGTGCAAATGAATATCAGCATTAATCAGCAGAAGGAAAAAGCGTGGTGCTTTTTCCTCGAGTGACCAAGAGATGGGTCTCATTTCTGGACTGGTATCTTTTATGGATTCAACTTCTGCTTTAAAGGGTGTAGGAAAGAAAGGCGGAGAAATGGAAAGACAACGCTGATTAATCCAGAGCACAAAAGGCACGTTCTAGATTCTTTAAAACTTCTCCAGCTGCTGCCATTCTTCCAAACCACGCTAAGGGTGCAGGATGTCAAAAAATCAGCTTAGGAATTGTAGTTTAATTAGGTAAAGGGAAATTTCCCAATATTGTGGCTTCCCCCCTCGCTCTTTATTTTGGGTTGAAGAATAAAGTTACAATTTGTGCACTGAATCACAATGATCTTGATGACTAGCTTCCCCCCTCTCCATATAAAAATGACTGATAGCAGGAGGAGGGGTTGTTCTCAGTTATTGGAACCCCACTGGGGATGTCTCATTGATAAATGTGCCATTTTCCATGGGCTACTGTGTTTCTGTTGCTAGAAAGGACTCTATATTGGTATTGTGAAATCAAATGGACTATTTCTGAGCGCTGCAGTCCTTTTGAAATTCTGTGTGAGGTTTGTGCATGGGAGAAATTATTTGCTCTCCTCCTGAAACTGCAAAACAAAAGCTGTTTTTATGGAATCGTGACTAATTCCTGGATCACGCTGGGAAATGCTGCATCTCCAAAAGCAGCCCCACTCCCCCCCCCGACCACCTCCCAAATAAAACTGCAGTCTCTCTTCAGTGAGATGAAATTCGCCACCTTTGCAACACTACAGCAATAATTAATTCACAGCTTTGATGGTTTTCCAAATACTGACCATAAAAGCCTAACATTCATTAATCACATTGCTATGCGATTTTCCAGATTCAGCCCTATCCTTAAACTTGCCTTTTTATAGGCAAGCAGTCACACAAGTGTTGCTTGTTTATTCCTTTTCAATGCAACACAACGTAATTCCGTCAGATAATAAAATCCTTATAATACGGTCATCATTTGGTACCATTAGCTTAATAGATCACATCTGAGCTCAGTTTTCTGGCCTTAAAATAAATGTTCTTATCCAATAAAAGGCCTTTACTGAGAAATTTGAGTCCCTGGAGATCTGAATGTTCACGGGCCAAAATGTGCTTTATTCACTCACACCATAGGAACAGACTGGAGCTGGACAGAGACAGCTTCTTGGAAGTCTACGGCTCTCATTTCCCAGCTCCTGAATCTCCCAGCTCTGGCAAGAGCGCAGGGCCTCCTTTCAAAAATGGCAGATTTCCCCAGTAAGCTTTCTAATTTTTTTTCCTCCTTACTAGTAGAGAAAATTCTAGCCGTCCTCAGGTAGACAAGGCTGTTAAGTGGGGGAAAAAAGGATCAATACCAATATTGTGTTAATGTTAATGCTCACTTCATGGAAAAGAGCTTTTTTTTTTATATATCTGATTTTAAAGATTTCACTGCTCAACTCAAAATTTAGGCAGAATAAGTCAGTCTTAATGAACTCCAACATCACATATTGCTCTGAATCACACATTTACAACGTGCTTACCGAGGGCCTCCTCTAGCTTCAAGCATAGCCCTCCCTCGTTAAAAGCTTTTATTGAACCTTTTCACTTGGGGCAGCAGCAGCACGTCCTCCATCACTGCAGAGGTCTGGGTGAGAGGTGTCCTTAATGCCACCCGAAGGCCAAGGCTCAGCTGTCCCCTTGCAGCTCCCTGTGCTGGGGTTTGGGCCGTGGATCTCTGTGCCCCACGCTGCAGGAGGAGACGCAGCGCGGATGCTCCTCTGTCACCCACCAGGGCCGGGCTCTGCCTGCACCACACTGCGCTGCGCCCTGTGGGTCTCTCTCCTCTCTCTGCGAGTCCTGCTTTGTGGCAAGGACAGCTCTGGGCCCGGGTCCCCTGGCTCTGCCTGCAGCACATCCCATGTGCTTCCTCTCTTCCCACACCCTCAGCCGGGAGCTGCCAATGGAAGAGCTGGCGGAGGCAGAAGGCAGCACCTTTGAGTTTGCCCAAAAGCTCTGTGGCTGCAGCTGAGATGAACCCTTTCTGGATAAGATTTTCTAGACTATACAACCAAACCACCATAGAAGAGAGAATACAGGCATGATCGTTCTAAAGTAGCAATAAATTAAGAGGAAGGACCATTCACACAGGTTGCCGTTGATTCTGAATGGTGCCAACACGCACAGGCTTTGAAATATATAAGGCCTCCCTTGACAGCAAGATGCTCAAGCATGTTGTTTTCAATTATGACAGTTTCTTTGTATTCAGATGCATCTATAAAGATATTATTGCTGTGGTTTTTTTTTATTCTTTTCCTTTTGAGACATTTCTGTCTCAAAATATCATATATCCCATTAGAGCAAAGAAAACAAGCAAATTTCCACAGTGCATTTACTGCCACTTTTGCTACAAATATTTTAATCTCCATTAGATGGCTGTCACTTTTCTCTGAGAGAATGGAATTCAGAATGTATGTGGATAACAGCAGGTCTAATGACAATAGCCAGGAGGAGGTGCAGCCTAGCTGTTGGGCAATAAGATGCCATCACTGAGCCACAGCAATGCTCCAGGGCCCTGGAAGGCTCTCTGTGACAGCAGTCAGGATTTGCCCTTTAATTTCTCTGCAGTAATTTCCCCATCCTTTCCTCACAAAAGTTTGTGATGCTTCACAGTCTGGGAAAATCTTGGAAAATCTTGGAAAATAGTGGTCGAGTTCTTACTGAAAACTCAAGTTTGGTTTACTTCACTGGAAACGCTTCTCCAGCTTACAGTAAGAAAGGACTCTTCTGACCCCGTTACCTTTCTTCTCACCCCATGTCGTTATGGCGAGGTGCCTCGGGGTGTCTGCACAGACCCCATGGGCCCAGCAGCTCCAGCCCTACAGGGCAGGTCTGGGCTCAGCAGAGGTGCTAAGGGACAGCCCAGTGCCAGCAGTGCCAGTGGAAATCTTGCTTAGGAAGAAATCAAGTGACCCCTGATCTTCTGCCCTTTATAAGTGTGAGCGCTGGGAATTTTTGGTGGCTACGCTACTCCTGTGCTCATAGCAGACCCCAAGCAGCCCATCTGGGCTCTTCTTTTCTACTACATTTAAGACCGAGCCCAGATGTGAGCACATCAGCATCTGCATGCTGAAGATCTCACATCCCCCAGCAATGGCTGGGGCAGAGCAGCCCTGCGTGGTGCTGGCTGCCTCAGAACACATCTTCCTCTTTTCCTACTGACTTCAGTGGACGGGGCACTGAGGGGTTGCAGGCTCACATCAGTGCTTCCCAGAGCCCAACCTGGCAGCATTCCTTCCACACAGGACCCAATTCCAGACACCAGAAGTCCTTTATTCTCATTATTTGTTTGTTACCACACATCTATAAAGTTGTTAAACATACGAGGCCATATTAGAACCATGAACTAATAGGTAATTGAGGCAGTTATGAACAGCATGCACATCTGCACTCATTAAATATGTACTTCGGGATCCTCTTTGTTTTTCAGTGACTGGAAGACAAGTTATCCCACATCACTTTGAAAATGAAAATGCCAGAACCTTATTGCTTTCAATTGCAGAAATGGCTCTGAATACATTAATGGGAATGAGCTTTCCTGTGGGTTATTATGGCTCTCTCACAGAATTGCCCACAAGGATGTCGCTTTCCATAACATTATGTAGGCAAGTCCAAAATCCTATTAAAACATAAGAACACTTTTGTTTCAACTTCATTTGACAAAAGAAAGAATCTTACGAAACTTCTGAGTCTGAAAACAACCACCAAAAGACTTCAAAACACCCACTGGTTTCCTACTACTCGAGGATTTGTAATTATCTTGTGTAATAGGCATTTTAAATGGGCAATACCAAACGGAGAGACGGAACGAGAACTGCAGCACATTTACGGAGCTGGCTCTCTGAATCCAACATAGATCCTTTGGAAGGGAATATATTTTGACTTCAGAATGGCATGTGGTGAGCAGCCCTGCAGCTCCTGCATGGCACAGGGGGAGAGATTTTCTCTACATGGGACTGTGTTGACGTTTCTGCTTTGAAAAGAGCTTCATTGTTTTACCTAGGTCTGAAGAATGAATAAATCCCAATGTAAGAACATACGCCTGAATTTCCCTTCCTGTTGCCTACTTACAGAAAATTGCCTGTACAATTGCATCCAGTGAATTTGTGCCCACGTTAATGTTATAATATGTTTGCAATTACTGATGATCAAAGGTTAACCAATTTTGTTTACAAGTATTGTGTATGGCATTTTTTCCTCAGAATTAAAATGCTATTTCCAGTCAGACTGAATTAGTGCAATGGATTACAAAGGCATGCAGCAAGTTTCATAGCTTTTATGAAGTTATAGTGCTTAAGTACCTTGGATCTCCTATTCTACTTGATTATTTCTTCTATTTTTCTTTTTCTGCTCTCCTCAATCTACAATTTTCTCTAAATGCAACATCTCATTACACTAAATCCATTCAATCTGAGCAATTAATTCAGTATCTCTGAACGTTACCAAACTGATGCTGCCAGAAGGAGCTCTGTTCCCAACACCAGCAGCACAAACCACGGGGCCCAGCAGGCTGCTCCTAGCAGGTGGGCTCAGCTCTTTGAGCCAAGGTACCCATCGGCTCTTGTCCTTTGTCAAGGGCTTAAGTTCAGCCTGGCCACCCCAGGCACCATTTGGGTGGGAGATGCGGTGCAGCAGGAGCCGCAGGTTCAGGTACCTCTGTGTGCAGCAGCGCCATCCTCACTGGTGAATGCCCATGCACAGAATGCTCCTGGTGGGGAGCAAGGAAGGGCACAGTGTTCCACTCCTGGAACAGGAACAAGTGAATGTCTTACTCCTGGCTCCCCAGGAGCTACCTGGTATCCCCGTACATCCCTGCAGGCTGACTGCCTTTCGCAAGCAGACTCGCCTGTTTGTTCCAGCCACCCTGGCACTGTTGCAGACTGGTCACAGCCACATTTCTCCCCCAAGGAATACAATAACCAAAAAAAGACCAAGGCTGATGCCTTCAGGGTGTCCCAGGGCAGGATGTCAGTGTACCCAGGCAGGTACACCTCAGCCTGCAAGAACTCATGGGAGCAGTCAGACTTTCAACTTGGTCCAGGTCCAACACAAGCTCTTAACCAGAGAGCTTCTGGGATCCCTGTTCTGCATGAGGGAAGCACCCATCTCCTGCAGTACAGCCACAGCAGCCCTGTACCCCTCACTGCACCACACATTTCTCTGAGTTCAGCCTGCTAACAGCTGGCAGTAGGACTGACTGATGCCCATCACGAAATCCAAAATCTCTTTTCCTAGGATGCAGGCATCAGGCTGAAAGCAGCTCAAGGAAAGACATAGCTTTAGGGATGTGCCAGTGGGAGCAAGCAGAAACTGAAACAAGCACACCATAAGCTCTCATCATTGTTCCCATAGGCAGACCCCATAGGCAGGCCCTACACCCAGCTCAGCTCCAGAGATGCGTGACCTGGATCTGTCAGCAGCAATCTCACTGCACTGCTGAGACCTCTGGCAACAGGGCCACAGCAGCAGCATAGTCACAGTCCTTGGAAAGTCCCATAAATATCAGTGATGTGCTTTGTTGACGTGTAAGTGAGAGCAGCTAACTGTGGAATTCTTTGCTCAGCAATGAGGACTGGGCAGAAAGGAGGGACTGAGCGGGGCCAAACTGGTGGCTGTGCAAGCATGGTGTCTGACAGCTGAGCTGCTGCAAGGCAGACATAGTCTAGAGCAGGGGTCAGGTAATTGGGAGAGCCGGATCTCATCTGGATCCAAAGGCTTTATCTGAAAGTATCCTGAGCCCAAATACCTGTGGGCTCTGCCCCACAAGCATTTTTTTCCTCTTGGAAGGACAATTTGAAGCAGTATTATAATGAAAAGGAAAAGAAGAAAAAAAAAAAAAGATGATGAATCATTTTTAGCATTAACTATCCTAAAGTAGGGTACTTCGTGCAGGGTTCATCTCCTTCCTGTGATAATTAACACTGAAATCCTGATTAGCATTATCTTTTGAAGTCTTCCTGCACATGGCTGTGTCTGAGCACACAGCACTGCTGGTTTGGGGGGTTTGGGAGTGACATGCTTGCTGCCTATGGCCACCAATTAACGTGGTGATGTAACTTCATGTGACAGCATTGATAGTGCTGGGCCATTGCTGGCCACACAGCTCCGAAGCTGACGGAAACCAACCTGTTTGGTTGCCACAATCGGTAGCACAGAGCACTGTCAGCACTGCGGGCAGTCAGCCTCAGGTCCATCCACATGGCCAGAGGTGTGGGACAAACTGCACTGCTCTGCACAGCACACCTCGAGGTAAATGATCTATGGATCCAGTCTGAACCTACAGCGCGAGGACCAAACTCCAGAGACCACAGCAAGCGGGGCTGAACCCAGCCAGAGCACAGAGTCACACGTGAGGGGTTATCCCGGAGTTATGGGGAGCAGAGGAAGGCAGCAGGAAGGACAGACGGACAGAGCAGCACGCCACACCTCCGCTCACCACTTCCTTCCATTACCTCCCATCTCTCAGCAGCTCTGCTGCACAGACTGCCCCGGCCAGCACAGCTGCCTCTCTTCAGAGGAAAGAAACAGCTGTGAAACCGCAGCCTTCCTGCAGCGCCCAGGGACGGAACGCACCGCTTCGCCGAGCTCAGACTTGCTGCAAGCGTTTGTTATGTGATGTGAGGTTCTGATGCCCAGAAGGCTGTTGCACTTTTTCCCCCTCCGCATTCCTCACAGTTGTCAGAATCACTGCTCATCTTTACTTACGAAATGCAGTAATTCGGAAATAGATGCTTTAAAAGCTCTTGTTGCCAAAGCATCAATGAATAATGAAATAAGAAGTCTGGATGAATGAGCGAGACCCAGCAGAGAACTTAACCGGCAAAGAGGAGCAGCACCGGGGCTGCAGGGCAGTGACCACTGCTGCTGACAGAGGAGCACTCTGTCCCCTCTCGCTGTGCCACGCACTGCCCACACGCCGGAGCTCCTGCAGGAGCCCATCTCCCATTGATGGCAGCCACACCGATGGGTTTGCAGCCCCTCCAATGTCAAAGCAACTATTTGCAAAGATAACAGCAGGCTCTAGAAACATCTTTCCCTTTCTCTTTCTGAAAATGTGTAGTTGTCCGTGCTCCGATTATTGCACTTGCTTTACATTTGGAGTGGGGATATACTTTTACAGGAACACGTACACATTTAGTCTCAGTCATGCACTTCTCATATACCAGCTGATCGCTGACCCAGTCCATACAGGCCGCCTAGCATGGAGGCCTTTAGTGCTGTTGGAAAAGGTTCATTTATTTGCCTGAATACAAGCAACTGGAAATGCCTTTGGCAGCTCCCTCTTTCCTTTTTCTTGATACCAAAGCCTTTCCACTCCTGTAACTCGCTCCGAAGGTTTACTCACCGCTTCTTTAAACCGATCTCCAACATTATATTATTTATGAATAAAGGTCACCCAGTGAGGAAATGGCACATCTACCAGAAAACAATGTGCACTTTCTAAATTTGAACCGAGTAGTTTCCGCTCTTTGATTTAAGTTTAGTTACTTCCTGTGGTTTCATGTCCCACGCTGCTGTTGAATCTTTGGATCTCCTCCAGGATAAATTGCACTCTTTCAATGAAATTAGAAACTGTAGCAACAGAGGGCTCAGCTAGCAGAGCTGGTAAACAGCCCTCGAGCCAAATATTAGTGCGCTCAGTGTTTTGAAGAAGAGCCCAAGCCCTGCAGGAGGTGATGCAGCACAGCCCCACCTGGCTGCGTGCTCCCCAGCCCCCACCCAATCCAGTGCAGTTGCACAACCAGAGAGCTGCTGAGTGAGAGCTGCCTCCTCCCGCAGGAGGGATGGAAGCAGCCTTAAGCCAACAGCTCCCGGGGGGGATGGACGCTTCCTGAGGCTGAGCCGTCCTCCCACAGCTGATGCAGAGCCCAGGCTGCAGGGCAAGCATTACATCCCGTGCTCCAGTGAGGTTTTGTGCCTATGAGCCGCTCTCTTGCATCACTTGGAAGAGGTCATTGTCAGCTGAGAGAAGTGCCAAGACACGGATAAGTCATTTCAAGCAGTTTGCCAACAAAATACATGTGAATATACACAGTAACCCTGAGGTCCCAGCAGAAAAAAAAAAAAATGAGAAACAACCACTGGAGAGCACGCAGTGATGGTGCCCTACAGAGGCTGGTGTCACTTACAGACAAGGGTATGGAGTGGGAAAGAATAGCCAAGAAAGCAGTGTGCTTTACACCTGGGCAGGCTCTATGACTTCCTGCTCCGTGACTTACAGACTCTCTGAGAGTTTCTGCATGACGAGTCACTGCGTTGAGTCCTGTTTGGCCTGGGGTTGGAGGATAACTCAATAACAACGTGCTCTTTCTCTCTCCCATCCCTTTCCTATCTCTTCTCCTCCCCCCAGGACACCTAAGATCATATTTCTCACCAGTGTTCAGGCCGTTTTATCAATGGAGCCCCGGATTCCCCACAACATCACCGTCGTCCCCAACTCTGTGATGGTCCAGCCCCTGCTGGACAGCCGGATCCCCTACGGGAGGCTGCAGCACCCGCTCACCATCCTGCCCATTGACCAGATGAAAACGACCCACATAGAGAACGACTACACCGACAACCCCACTGCTCCCCTTCCGGCAGCCCCAAAGAGACCCCGGGCTCCCCATGAAGCAGCCCCGAGCCACACGCAGCGCTGCGAGCAGGACGTCACCCACCCCTGGATCTCGTTCAACGGGCGGCCCAGCTCCATCAGCAGCAGCAGCAGCACCTCGTCTGACCAAAGGCTCTTGGACCACATGGCCCCGGCGCCCGTGGCCGAGCAGTCCTCACCCAGGGCGGTGCGCATCCAGCCCAAAGCAATCCACTGCAAACCCCTGGACCTGAAGGAACCCGTGTCTCAGGAACTGGATAAGCACTTTCTGCTGTGCGAAGCCTGTGGGAAATGCAAGTGCAAGGAGTGTGCACTGCCCCGGACTCTGCCGTCGTGCTGGGTGTGCAACCAGGCGTGCCTGTGCTCGGCGCAGAGCCTGGTCAACTACTCCACCTGCATGTGTCTGGTCAAGGGCGTCTTCTACCACTGCACCAACGAGGACGACGAAGGCACATGTGCCGACCACCCCTGCTCCTGCTCCCAGTCCAACTGCTGCGCCCGCTGGGCCTTCATGAGCGCCGTGTCTCTGGTGCTGCCCTGCCTGCTCTGCTACCTGCCTGCCACCGGCTGCGTCAAGCTGTCCCAGCGCTGCTACGACCGCCTGCGCCGGCCCGGCTGCAGGTGCAAGAACACAAACAGTGTCATGTGCAAGGCGCTGCCCGAGAGCAAAGCCAGCAGGGCCGAGAAGCCCTTTTGATAACTGGGGAAGGAGGGAGGGGGGAGGATGCTCCCCAAGGGGGTGGAGTTGTGTTTTTTCATAACCTGTGTCCTGAGGATTTCGAGCTTTTCGCCTTCAGAGAAAGCAGAAGCAACTATTTCTACAAACTGAAGCACTTCGGGTCATTCAGGGTTTGGGGACTGGTCAGCATTTAACTTCATAGGGCCAAAGGAGGAACCACAATCACTCAGAGCAAAGCCTGCAAGCCCACGTACAACACAATACACACAGCTGCTCTCCATGCCCACCGCGAGGACCCGCAGCCGCTCACTTACCGGTGCACCAGCACACACGGTCCCCACCACTGCTTGCAGAACACCGCCTTGAGCTGACATCCATTGTGGGATTCCTGTTTTCTCCCCTCCTAAGCCACGTTCACTCCCAGCTGCAGGTGGAAAAAATGCTCCCTCCCCCCCTGCCCACCTGCTCCATTATCAGGGCCACCTGTGTGCAGCGAGCCCTTCCCTCCAGCTTTCTGCCTCCCTCAGAGGGTCTGAACCAGAAGTAGGCACGCAGCACAGTGCTGTAGGGGTCTCAGCATTTAGGCACGGTGCTCTGTTGTGTGCTCACCTGCTCACGTTGCTTTGGAGCCTTCAGCAGAACGGGGGACAGGTCTGAGCCATGTCCCAGCACTGCGCTGCTCTGCCCCAATCTGTAGCACCAGGTTTCTTCCAACCTAATGCTGATTTTACACCAACAGCACACACCTGCCCCTAAAGGTTCAAACCCCGTTTCCCTGCCGTGTGCTCACTCCCAGAGCAAAGGCAATGTTAACACAATCTGTGAAGTTCAGATATTCCATATTTGTTTCTCTAAAACTCTCAACCCACAAAGAAAGACTGAAGTGCAGGATACACGTAGATGCATTCGTGTGTCACCAGTACCTCCTCTCCTGGGACAAGCTCTTTGCTCTTTAGATATTCTTCTTTATTTTTTCATGCAGGGGGGAGTGGCACCTGTGTGCATCACATCCCACTCCCCCATTTCTATTGCTGCTCTTCAGCTTTTGCATCCTCTGTACAAAAGCGGAGAATGCTTATAGCGTTTATTTAGCATGAACCCCAGTGGCAGTAACCCCATTGCTCTGACAGCTGCAAGGTGCCAACGAACCACCTTTGCCTGAGCACACAATGCTGTCCTAAGTGGGTAGGTACTAATTGCATGCTGAAAAGGGATCCAGTCTATCTTTTCTCTTTATTTTTTTAATTAGAGGAAATTTCCTCAGTAAATGCACAGCAGTGACAGTGAAATGTCATTCCTAATTAGCAAAGCAATAGGCAGAGCTCGGGCAGCATTTCCAGGAGTGCCATTTGCTCGGCTGCAATGCAGTTGCTGCGTAGGGGTTGGCAGGAGCGTGCTGATGGGAGGTCTGGTGTCTTTTGTTTTAGGAATCCATTTACCTTGGATGACTTGGGGTTTGGTTATGTTTAATCGTGGATATTTAATGAATGGTGAGTTTTAAAAAAGTGTTTATATTTATAATATTTGCTAGCTTGTATGTGATAAATTGTAGGAAAAGGGGCATGTCTGTTACCAGATACCAATTCCTATGGTTTATCCTCATGTTGAACATATGGGGACACCAGAAAGAAGGAAGCAGGTGAGGCTGTACCTATTATCTTGCACAAATGAGAGGGAAAAATGTAAGAGGCAAATCAGCCCCTGACCAGTTGAGCTGTTGGTTGAATGTATAAAGTATATGTATTTAATAATAGAAATAATTTTCCCAGGATACAGTCAGGCCAGAAAATGCAGCAGGAGGGGCAGCTGCTATGGGAGCACAAGCAGTAGCCAAATGGCCCCTACCTACAGGTCTCCCCTTTTTGACTCTCTGTCCTTGGCTTTCCTGAGGGGTCTGTACTGAAAATCTGCGATAGCAAATCCCATTGCTAGCTGCATGGTTCCTGCCAGGAAATGCAATGTCAGAGTGGTTACCACTGTGCCAACCCTGTGCCGTGCCCGCCCCGTTCCCCAGTGCAACGAGGCTTCCGCTCCTTCTACCTTCATTGTACATAGTTGTAAACTATTTCTCTGTTGGTTTCTTTTAATATATAAGTCCCGCTGTGATGTAAGCCCACCACTTGCTGGAAGACTGTACTGTGTTTGTGGATGTGTTAGAGCAGTGGTTGATGTAGCAGTGCTCCCCCACCTGGGACCCCGCCAGCTCTGCAGCTCGGGGCAGCTCGGGCTCAGAGGCAATAAGGTCCTGCTTTCCCCTCCTGCCCCGTCCCAATGCCTCCGTTCCCCTTCTCCTCTGACGGTACTTGGGTCTTGTGCCACCCCCAGGCCCTGCAGGCACGGGCTGCGCTGCCTCTCACAGAGCATTACCCAAAATTACTGCCCGGTGCCGTGCGACCCATGGGGGGGCTGCAGCAGTGGCCCCAGCAATTGGCTCACAGCCCCCGGTGCCCCCCACCTCTCTGCCCCCCACACTGAGCGAGGCCTCCCCACCCCGATAGCATCCCGCCACACGTGCACCCTGAGAAGTCACCACAGAAGGTTTTTCTTTGTATAGAATATTTATTTTGAAGCTCTATTTTAATAGTATTTATTTTAGAAAGTCTACTATTGTAAGAGTTCTTCTGTTTGTGAAGAAAAACAAGTACTGATGAATGTACTGATCTAGAAATTATATATATATATAAATATATATTGTTAAATATGTAAGTGGCTGTTGTGGTTTGTCTATAAAAAAAATAAATCCTGAAGAATGTTTGTAGCAATTATCCTAAAAATAGGAGTGCAGAGCAGCTCCAGGTGGCAGCCCAGGGGCTCAGCCCCGCTCCCATCCATCACAGTGCACGGGAGAACTGGAGCAGGGGAGCTCCTGGCTCTGCCCTCTCACAAGAGCAGTTCCCTCCTTCCCTCCCCACACATCTGGGAAGTCTGGGTTGCTGTTAGGCTACACTTTCTGCATTGCTGAAGCTCAGCCCTTCGCTTGAATGTTTGGCTGGAGATTAAAAACCAAGAGAGCAGTACCGATCCTACAGAGCCCTCCAGCCATTCAGCCCTATTCCCACTGCTGCATTCTCATTTCCAGGCTGCACACAATGGCAGTGGGATGGGGATGGGCTCGGGGGAAAGCCGGCAGGGCTCAGCACTGCCACTGCCTCCATCCAACACCAATAGAACAGCACGTGCCTGGCCTCAGGCAGGTGCCGGCTTCCCAATGCCCGAGGCTGCAGGAAGAGAGCCACAGATGTGCTGTTCCATGGGATCTCTGGCATTTTATCTTGCACAGGGCAGTGCGAGCTCCTGCAACCCTGCACAGTGCACAGCCTTGGCCAGGCTCTGCCGGGAGACCTCCTGAGGCTGCCACAGCATAACCACCAAAACGCAGTGGCTGTGACCAACTGAGCTAAGGGTTGTTGGCTTTCATTCCCTACATGGAGCTGGTTGAGTGGTCGAAGCACTGCTCAGTACATACACCATGAGAGAAATGTCATGGCACACAGGAGAGGGCAGCGGTGCAGCCTGCCTATCCTTGTCAGCACAGAGATTGGGGTTGCTGCAGAGAAATCCCAATCATCTGCATGAAGCTTCTGTTCCCCCTCACCTTCCAGAACACCCTGGGCCTTTCCATCCTATCTGCAGCGATCCACAGGCAGATGGCCTCCCACCACCAGCTCTGGGACACAGACATTTCCTTTGGTAGAGACCCAACGGGGAGCAAAGTTCCACCAGGAGCTGCAGCAGAATGGGTTCCAGCTCCAGGCAGCACGTCGCACACTGCCTGCTCAGCTAACCCGGCCTGTGCCCTGTCCCCAGCAGCACGCCAGGCTGCTAAAAATAAGGGCCCAGTCAGTTTGTACCATTGCTGTGTTTATTTGCATGAGCTCCGCAGCTCAGCCGTGACTCACAGCCAGAAACGCTGTGGTCCTCATCCCCAGCAGCAACCCGAGTGCTGCACCCAGCCCAAAGTGCTGCTGAAAAATAACAGAGAGACAGCTGCTGTGCCGCACAGGTCCTGACACTGATGCCAAAAAGTCTGCAATGGGGAAAAGATGCTGAATTTATATTGTTTTTATTTAAAGCAGACTTAGCCAGGATGTATAAATTTAAACTTGAGTTTGGCAGCACCGACTGATGTCTTGCACATCAAGCTTTGCAAATATCAGCTCGGTGCTCACGTCTCTCTGCTGGAAGCACACCAGCACAGCCTTGTTGATTGGACAGGAGATGTTAAAGTAATAACTTCTCATTCAAAATCATCCCCTTTTTGTCGCATTAATTTTGCTTCTGTTTTCAATAACTGACCACTGAAGGCACCCGGGGCTGAGGACAACAGGCTGTGCGGCTCCAGCACAGCCCCAGCTCCTGCATTTCGGGCCAGAAAGGGAGTTTCTGGTGAATCAAAGCAGCCAAACCCCCATTCAGCAGTGCTCTGCCTTGGAGGGGATGGGCTGAAACTCACAGGTGGGTGACAAAAACAAATTCTGAAATTTCCTGTAAAAAATATTCTGTTTGAATACATATTTAATAAACACTGAGATTCTTCCAAGGGTTAAACAAAACCTGACAATGTGTGACAGTTAGGAATGGCTCCAAAGTGGGAGGTGGGACAGGGAGAGCATCCAACACAGTGTGGGACTTTTATTTCTTTTCCCTTTTCAATCATTGTGTCACTGTGCACACACACCAAAAGGTACACAGTGCACATCCATGCAAAATGAGAGTGGGATTGTTGGGAGCATTTCCCCTTAATGAGCATCCCTGCTCTGCTTACGTGGAAATGAGACGGCAGACGGAAGCTTTGGTTGGTCTGCCCTTAAAATAAAAGAAAAACCAGCTGTGTTAAGGCGGGGTTCAAAGCCTGATGGATGTCACACACGTCCGAGGTTTGGCCCTTGTAAGCAGCAGACAAATGGTCGGGATAGCGATAGATTGCTTTTGTGTTTGGTTTTTCTTCCTGATGCCAACAGCACCCAAAGCAGCGGCAGCCGTGCTGCAAACAGAGCCTGGGGACCCCCTGGGGAAGGGAGGGTGGGTGCTCGGGTCAGGGCAGAGTGCTATGAGGAGGACCCTGGGGGTCTGCATTTCAGTTGGGAGCATATAAACAGCCAACCAGCAAACGGAGGAACAGCAGCCACACCTATTTGTGGCAGCCTTCCTCTCCAGTGTGTTCTCTGAAGGGCACAAAGCCACGGACAGCACCTCACTGCATGGAGACCTGCTGCTCGCATCGCCTTCCAATGGGAACAGGGAATAAATAGAAAGTTATGCATGAATAAATCTTTATGAATAAACCATAAAATCGAGTCCTGCTGCACTCCAGGTATGTTTGTGATTATGTTATGCCGTTATGTAACTGGATTTTCCTAATCAGAAACATTATATTCTTGGAGCATGAAACTGGGACGCTCTGCACCACATCACCGTGCATTGCTTACAGCACTGGTGTGAGCCAGATCCCAATGCTCCTCTCCATGGAGGCAATGGCCAGCTCCTTCTTTCCTCACATGGATGTCTGTCTCTGCTTCCAGGAAGCCCCTAGGTGTGCTTCTGAATGACCAAAACCTGGGGAAGGATTCGTGCCCATCCCAGCAGGCACTGGTAGCTTTTCCATGCAGATACTCAAAAACGTGCTTTAACTTCTGGTTAGCCCTGCCACAGTCAGGCAGTTGGAGTAGATGGTTTTTGGAAGACCCTTCCAACTCAACTGTTCCGTTCCATTCCATCCGATTCCATTCCATCCCACTCCACTAAAAGCCACGGGCATGACAGACCTCAGCTTTGAGTAGAAGTATTCCCCTTGGAGCAGCACCAAGTCAGCATGAGCAGTACATCTATGTGCCCACTTGTCTAAGCAAGGAGAGAGGGCTTTGGCCATGTGGCTTCTGGGTGTGTATGTGGAGGGGATGCAAAATATGGACAGAGAGAACTCATTGGGTCCTGAGACAAAAGATGGGTTGGAGAGACCCCATGGTGCTGGGAATTGAAGGGCTTTTCTTTTGGTCTCCAAAAAAGTTGGGGAAAAATGCAAGTTAGGACTCCAGAGAGGCAGCAGTGTATCTTAGCAGCCCTTTGGCCAGCCCCGTTCAAGGGCTAGCCCAGCTTAAACGCTGTAAACTGCAAAGGAAACCCAGAATGACAAACAATTGTAGGAACCTGAAAAACCAAGTTCCTCTGGATTTCATGGGAAGTGTGGTTTTAAATATTCCAACCTGTCTGTCTGAGGGGAAGTGGGCAATAAATAGCAGCCCGGTTGTTATCAAGAGGATGTGAGCTATTTATAAAAAATTCTTGGGCTTTTTGAACTCTGTTTAAAGAGGCAATATCCTTCACTTGGGTAATTGGGGTCTAAAATGCTAAAGCAAACAAGATTACTCAACCACCTTGGGAAAGTTTAGTGCTTGCCTGTGTGTTTCCGAAATTTCCAGTATATTTAAACAGCTGCTCCATTATTGTCCCCACATCCAGAGAAGAGCATGAAAAGCTCTTTCAGACCTCCCCTCGCTCAGAGATGCAACTGTGTGCTGCTCCTCCATGCATCCGACCGGCAACCCAAGCAAGCAGCTGAGAGCCGTGATGCTTCGTTCAATTATATCTCACCGAAATGAAGTGAAAGGGGCTCCTCCAGGCCTTACAACACATCAGCTTCCCAGGGCTGAATGCTTCCGGCTCCAGCACAGCTCAGGGGCTGCTGCAGGGATGAGGAAGATCGGCCACTGCCCTCCTCCTCCTCCTGCTCTCCTCCTGCTGCTGCCCCACATCAGGATGCGCCCGGCCCGCAGCCCTGAATGCACCCCATTGACAGCTCGTTTTATTTTTCTGAGCACGGCCCTAAGGCAGACAGCACTGCTCCTTTGTGGGAACCACACACAAAGTGTCCTGACAAAATGATGACATCGTCTAAAATACACAAACACGCTCAAAAGAAGGAAAACCATGAAATTAAGGATAACAAACAACAAAGAGAAGCTCATACACAAAATCTGTTGGTGTTTATGAGTCACTAAGGCCTTCCTGTCCCATCTCAGAAATTGTGGGAATGCACTGCAGCCCATCCTCTCCCTGCAAACCACTGAGGTGCTGTTTTCCTCCCAGAGCCGGGCCAGGGGCAGCCCCTGCACAAACCAATGATTATTTTTTCCTTTTTTTTTCTTGTCCTTCAAAGTAGAAAACCAAATCTGAGGAGCGAATGCTGCACTGTGTGTGAGCAGGGAGTGCAGCTCGGTGGTGGGACTGTGCTGCGTTCCTGCACAGCCATCCGACATGGGGGGCTTTACGGCTGGAAAATGCCAGGAGAAGCTGAAGTGCTCTGGACATGAGGTCTTTGTAGAAGCTCATTCTTTACTTGTTAACAACGAATTTTACCCCCTTCCCCTGCCTTTCTCCCTTCAGCAAACATGAATTTTCTTTCTCAAATGTATTCTTTTTAACCTCTCCATGCTGGGTCGCTGAGGAGCTGAGCACCACATCCCAGCTCTGCACCTGTCATACTGCCCATACTCCTGGCAGAGCCGCGACCCCCCGGGTTGGGTGGGATGCGTGGGACAGGCGCTGCCCCAGCACTGCCATCACCCCGTGCAACCACTTCCCAACTCTGAGCAGAGGCTGCTCTGCCTGAAAGTTGCTCAGGGTTTGCAGTTTCTGCCCAGAAAAAGATGGAATACATCCATGAGGAATGGGTGCCCCAGCAGGACAGGCAGTGCTGCTGGGTGCTGTGTGGCAGCCTCACCCGCGCGTCCCATGGGAAGGCACCGGGGCTCACCCCACCAGGGCCAGCCTTCAGCTTCTCACCAGGCTGCACACGAAGTGCCGTCGGAGCACACCTGCAATGCTAAGGGACTTTCATTGCCAGCACTCTGAGTAGAGATAATAATACAAATAAAAAGTGTCAGATGCTCTACAGTGCCACTGGATACCACAGCGCTCAGGCTGTGCGAGAGCGGCATGCAAGTGCCTGGATCTGACACTCCCAAAAGCTCCAGAGAAGTTCAGTGCTGTGTGCTCACTGCCAGAATCCCCTCCAGGACTTTCTCTGGCCATGGGCCAGGGATGCAGTGCCCGGCGCAGGAGCTCACGGGAACCAGCAGCCCTCTGCTGCTCTGCCCAGCCTCAGCCCCACTCCTCTCGTTCCATCAGCTCACACAGCACTTCTCCTCACCCCAGATTTCTCCATTTCCACCCCACCAGCACTGAAAATGGTGCCCTACAACAAAATCTGCCCTCAGAATTAGAGGCACTGGAAGAAACAAGGGAGTTAAAAACCCTGAAACGTCAGCCCTAGGTGTTACAGTGGCACATCCACACCAGGGCAGACATGGGTAAGACAACAGGGGCCCGATGGCTTCCTCATACAGGCCTTAATTCCCCTGGAAGGTAAGGAACAATCCCTGTGTCATGTATTGATGCACTTGGGTATGGTCTGCAGTATGAACACACACACACAATCTTTTCTTTTACATTTTTGCCCGATGACTTGCACGACAAGCCTAATAAAAGCTGAGACAAATAACCCAAAACACACAAAAATGTAATACTGTTTTACATTAACTGCCAAAGAGCTTCAGTGGCTGTAGGAGGAAACTGCATTGAAACATTAGAACCAAAATCAGCCAAGTATGGAGGAAAAAAAATGGCAAGAAAATAAAAAACACAGTTAAAAATCCTCAACTGGTGTTGAGCTGCGATGAGCCAACGCAGCGCTGTGGGCAGTGCTCCGGGCTCTGCGCTCTGTGCAGCACTGCTCCTGCACGGCCTGCCTGGACAGCACTAAATGCCCCCAGGCACCACATCCCAACCCCACCCCTGCTCCATTTCCTGCTCCCAGCTCTGGCCCAGCTTGCAAAAAAAATAAAAGACGACGGCAGCCCTCGATTGCAACACGTTTTAAACCAGGATCCTTCTTCTCTCCCTCCTGCAATATATCAGCAGTCTACCTGAGGGACTTGTTGTCTTTTAGGTTCTGGTGACCCCACAGCAATTGAAAACAGGCAGTGAAGGCTCAGAAGTGTGATCTATACCCCAGGACCACATTAACAGCGCTGCATGGAAATGGGAACAGTTCTAGAAGCTGATAGCACACTGAGAACACCCAACTCCAGCTCCCATTATGTCAAGCAGCTGTGAGAAAGCAATACTAGCAGAAAGGGAAGAATGTTTCCCTGTATTTTCCTAGGCTTTGTGCCACCACGCCAGCCTGGCAGGGCAGGGCAGCCCTCAGCGCTGCACTCAGTCAGCAGGCACAGGATGCAGCATCGTGCTGCTGGCAGAGTGGGGTCAGCTCCAACAGCACCCAGCCCAGACCTGATCCCACAGCACCCAGCCCAGCAGCTGTGAGGAACCACTTCCTCAGCCCCGTAACAATGCACGAAGGAATTTCCACAGATCCCAAGGCTGCCCTGACTTCCACTTCTAAACTTGGAGAAAGAAATACCAGGACATTCCTTTGTTGTTCCAGCTCACTGGCTGTTTGATCTGTTGGGTTTTTTTTTCCTCTCCAGCTGAGTCAATTAAAGAATCCCAATTTCCCCTGGAAAAAAACGTAAAGTGGTCACAAACAATGCATTTGCCTCTTTGGTTTTTAAATAATTGCTTCCAAGTTGGACCAAAACCTGCCATCCTGTGCTGGTTGGTGTGGTTTAATGCTTAAGCAGCACTTTGGCCAGAGAGCAGAAAGTGATAGGTGCAGTTACACCACATTCCTTCATTGCAGGAAAGGAGCACAGCAAGGCTGCACCTCCCTGGCAGCGACTGCTTGGGTCAGGGAAGCAGCTGGGGTGTGCTTTGCTCATCAGCAACCCTGAAACAAAAAGTAACACAAGAGCAGCCCCATCACAGCACAACAGCAAAGCCAGCAGAGTGTAATCTCCTCCAGGGGGAGGAAACAGCCATTCTTCTGCCAGGAAAGGAGAGACAGGAACCTTGAACATGGGGAGGAGCAGCTGGGTTCTTGTTGCTCAGGGTAATCCGTGTCGTGGCCATTGAGGGGCAAAGGGGAATCATGAGCAGCTGTGGTCTGGGAGCCTTCATTATTTCATCTGTCAAAGAGCCCTGGGTGTTTGGATGGAAAAGACCTCCAACCTCTCTCCTGCAAAGATTCAAACCTGCTTATTTCATCCTCTAGTTCTAATGGAAGATAGAATTCAGTGGAGGAGATGTCACCACCCTCCAGGTCCCATCTGTGCTGCCACAGGTTTGGAAGCCCAGGAGCAGACTTGGTGCCTGCTGCCACGGTCAGATGGGAGATGTGTGCCCTGCATGACTCCTGCAGCACTGCTCCAGTGCAGGCAACGAGTCCTCAGCACCTGAGCACAGCTTGAGAGATACAGCACAGCCTCAAAGTGCTGCTGGGTGTCATCAGTGAAGTCTTCTTCTCTAGGCATGACAGAGCTGCAGCTTAGACCTCTGTTTCCTCCTTTTATTTTTTTGGTGGTATCTTATCACTCAAGAGCTCATTAGCCAGGAATTCCTCATGCTGTTTATTTTCCATTTGTCCATATGTTCCCCGCAAACTCAGCTCCGTCTCTGTTTTAAGTTTATACTTAGAAGCAGTAATTGGAAGGGATGAAAAAAGGCACGAGGGAAGGGAACACAAATGCAAACAAACTCAGCAGATATTTCAGATTCCCGTGTGTCCCGAGAAGCAGCATCCATCAGAGGAGCAGCATCCATCCGAGGAGCAGCATCTATCCGAGAAGCAGCATCCATCTGAGGAGCAGGATTCATACTGTTTTGGTCTCACCATCACGGCTCAGAGCTGCTGCCGCCCAGGACACGGCTGGCCCCTTGGTTTGGACTGCTGTCCATCGAGGCAGTAATTCCAATCACCACGTGCACAAAGCAAAACCTGGAGACGTATCCACGCAGCACCGCTGCCTGCCCAGGCAGCCCCATGCCACTGTGGGTCCTCTCTGTCTTCTCCCATTTCAGTTCAACAGCATTTGTTTCCTTTTCCTATGTCAATTCAGAATCAATTTTGGTTTGTCTGAAATAAAAGGGTATTAATCTGAATTGGGATTGCACCATTACAGCCTGGTGCATGTTTCCTTGTAGATAAGGCCTTGTTTTTCAACGTGGCTATTGCAAAACACTCATTATAACATCGGGACACTCCATAGAATGAAAAGAAGGAAAAAAGATAGGAAAAGTAGTGACTGTGCAGAGTGCAAACAGCAGACGGGGGCCATTGGTCAGCAGTTCTCCTCCCATTCAGTGCGTAGCCATGAAAATAGGCCATAAGATTAATGAGAGGATTGATTGTGACCGCAGCACACAGCAGTGACTTGTGCCTCCTCCACGGTCTTCACTTCTGATCAAAAATAGCGATTTTCTGCCAGATCAGATTAAAATGTCTCTCTTGCATCCGAGGGCAGAGCACACAGTCCCCCAAGAGCACCCAGTGCAGGGGGAGCCGTCAAGCCCTGCATGACCCAGTGCAGCCTGGGCAATGCACCACAGCACACGGGGGATGCGGAGGGGGACAAGGAAACCCCTCCTGTGGGGGCTCCAGGGGCTCAGGGCCATTCAGACCACAGCCCTGCAGGCTGAGCAACCGGCTGGATACATGACATTAATTAGGGGGACAACACTTAAGGCAGACTAAATACTGGAATTCACAAACTAAAGCGCAGCTCACATCATGATCGGAAGAGGAACTTCCCAATTTGATTGCAGAAAGCAATTTACTTCAATTAGCAGGGACATAAACAGAGCCCTTGCTGTCAGATGGGTTTTGTGAGAGGGGTGGGAGTCATGTCCAGCAGGAGGGCACCCACCCTTGATGGTATGGGAACCATCCTCCAGGGTGCTGGGATGGGCAGGGTATGGGCAGAGCTACCCCTGCCCCGAGCTGTCCCCTGCCCTGCTGCTGCACAGAGCGTGCATGGGGCCACTTGCAACAGCTTCAGGAAACGTGGGCCCATAAAGTACTTCCTCCTTTTCATCAGCTGGAGATGCTTGGGGTAATTGATCTGCACGGTCTGGTGAAAACCCTTCTAGAAAACTGGCACTGAGACGGGGCTGAAGGGAAGCAGGTGGTGCCATGCTTGCTGCCTCCCTGTCCCACACCAGCACCCAGTGGTTTGTCCTCGATGGTTAAGAGCCACTCAGCATCCATCAAGCTGCAGATTTAGCACCCAAGATGGGCACTGCCTGGGGGCTGAGAGCAGGGCTGGGTGCAGGGGTTGCCTCAGGGGTTGGTGGCACATTGGAGACCCCTCCATGCAGAAGATGGGGCTCAGTGCAGCACTGCACCACAAGCTGCCTTCAGTGCAACACATACAAGGCCTGGCAGAGAGGGAGCAGCTGCAAAGAGCCCCGAACACTACA
>JAOWBP010063796.1:0-28922 GCA_028571105.1 Tragopan temminckii
GAGTAGCAGTGCTGAGTAGTGTTGTGGCCATGTGTAGTGGTTCAGTGGCTCTGAACAAATAAGACAAGTTACCTTTTTTGTTTTGTGGTCTGGATAGGGAAGGGGAAGGGAAGAAGTCGGAGTAGGTAACCATCTAATTGAGTCATCAGGGTTCTTCAAAATTCAGCTGCAAATCATATGATTTTCGATGTTTCTAAGGGATTCTTCACATGCGATGCATCCCAGAAGTCATCGCACAAATTAGGTTTCTGGATAGGCAAAACTGATTACATATGGAATTTTTAAAAATATCATTAAAAGTTTTTCAAATTTTAGTGATTCAGGTTTTCTGAGCAAAGATAACTATTAGGTGAACCTATTGTTGATACTAATTGCCATCATGATAATAACTAAAATTCATATCCTAGCTATGCCAGGTGTTAGATGGGAGGAGAAAATTTTGAAGTTTTTTGCAAAAAGAAATGAAGGCACAAAAATCAAGATTAATCGTGGTTAATCATAGGTATGTAACAGAGGGACTTCACTGGAATTGCAGTTGCCACCATCTTCCCAGCTAGTCACGGGAGAAATTCAGGCACATCAAAGCGCAAATAAACCCATATTTAAAATCTGAATTTCCTCTCAGAGGTCTGTCTCTCTCCACTGATGAGGAAAAGAACCTAAAGCAATTAAGATCTTAATTAGATGCTCCTGTTATATCCCTTAAGTTAGCTTGGGATAAATTGGACCAAAGAAACTAAATGGCTGTCCAAAGAATATGAGACAAAGCATGTGGCCAGGAGAAAGGCCTAGTCCATTGCTTGATTACAAATAACTGCTTTTCACATATATCTGTTTAAAATGTGCTGCTGTATTATACAGTCTTCACTCATAAGTGTGTCAGGAAACAGATAGTTAAACTGAAACTAAAATAAATTTAATCTTTTATTATTATTATTATTATTTGAAATGCTCTTGCCTCTATTACAGAATTAAGTCTAGAGGAACTATAAATTTTCTCATGGTGACAGGCATCACCAAGAAGAATAAAAAGAAAAATCAGTCAAGCAACAATAAGAATAATTCCTTTGTAAGGTAATGATTATAAAATAAATGATCAGGAATTGTACCTATTGGGTTTTCACCTTGTTCATTTTTAGTGGGACAGGAAAGTATAAAACCTGCATAGAAAATGATAACACTGAGGTTATTAGTAACATTGAACTAGTGAGAAAAAGCTCTCATAGAAAGTTTATATCTTGCAGCATAATGTCCAATAACACAAAAGGCAGTGATTTTTTTCTTTCCTTGCAAGAGCTGCTGGGTCAGCCATAGCAGGGTGTACTTGTAATTGTCTGTTGCCCGGACCCAACAAAAAAAGATCTTTGAAACCTTGAAACTAGTGGAATGCTTTTCCCAGAGTCTGATGAAAACTGCCTGTTATCCTTATCCCTAAATGCAGACTGTTATGAAAAGACAAGATTGCACCGTTCAGTGAGAGAAATAAGCTCCTCTTTGAAAATGAGTATGGAGTAGAGCTGGTTGACCTTAGTCTCTCCTGTTAACCACTTCTGATGGGTGATATTTAAGTTAATACCAAACTGGAATGGGGATCAAAGCTTGATCTCTATAGAGGAGAGTTTCTACATGAGCCCTCCTGCTTCTTGTTCTGGCCTCACTCTACTACACAGATGAGCTAGAGGAGCTCAAAGTAGCATTGGTTAAATCCTCCTGAAGAATTGCAGATTGTTGGTGGAAAGGGATCTTCTAAGAATCCCTTTGCAAGCTCTTGTATAAGAGTGACAAGAAAGGGGGAAGGTAGTATATCTTCTGGTAGAGCACAAGTGGCTCCAGTCAGCCTCAGTGAACTGCAGTACCACAATTTAATACATGAGGCATTCTGAATTTTGGAACAAGTTCTACAGCACCTCAAGGCTGCGAGACAAATGTGAGCTCTGAGTCACTCACTGAAGAACTTCCCAAATCTGAGATGATCATCTGCTGGACAAACAACACTGTATCACATTATACACACAGGATAAGAGTTTCATGCAGATGTTTACATTAGCCCAACTGGGCGTGCTGTAACCTAAACGTGCTCTTCACAAGCAAGCAAGAAATGGGTAGAGATGTGCCGATTAGTAGTAACTTTTGTTGTACTGATTACCTAAAGCCCTATAGCCAGTTTCATAATCCTGAGGGGAGTGAGAAGAACAAGAAAGAGAATATACATACATACCTTCATCATCTTTACAACCCCAGAAAAGTAAATACGTTGATAAATATGAGAAGGTCCAGTAGACTATGACCAAGCTAGTCAGAGAGCTGGAGCATATATGTCATGAAGACAGACTGACAGAGCAGGGCTTTTTTAGCCCAGGAAAATGAAGCTTTAAAGCAAAACTATTATCTTTCCAATAAAAACAGATAATAACAATAATATTCCAGTAATTCCAATAATGACAGATAAAGTCAGTCTGAGGAAGAATGAGAGGCAAGAGTCATAAATGGAAGCAATGGGGCTGTGATTGTGTATAGGCTGAAAATTTTCACTACAAGTATAACTAAACCCTGAGTGTCGTTACCCACAGAGTTGCAGCACCTCCATCAGTGGAGGCTTTTCAAATCTGGCTGAACAAAGCCCTGAGAGACCCAGTCTTAGTTCACTGTTTGCTGAAGAATGGAATAGGTGGTTGACCAAAGTTCCTTTTAACCTGAATGCTTCTGTGTTTCTATGATGATGCAAAAACATGTTCATCTAATTACTGTTACCCAAGGGAAACATTGAGTTAATGGAAATAAATGACGATTTGAAATTTTCCAAAGCAATAAGGATGATAAGTTAATTGAAGGACTACAAAATGACCTTGTAAGGTGGTGTGACTGAGCAATAAAAATATATACAGAAATGAATGAAGAAAAATTTACAGTGATTCTAAGGAGAAAGAATCCTAGCTTCAAATATGAATGGGTAGGCTCTGAGCACAACATTATCTCACAGGAGTTAGATCTTTGGGATGTATTCTCAGAGAATAGTAGGGGACACTAAGGAAGCTGTACCTTTAGGTAGCCTCAGCAGGGACTGAAAAATTTTATAGAAGAAGAATCTGTTGAGGGTTATGAAGAATTTATACAGTATTTGCATAATAATCTCAAACTCAAAGCATGTAAAGTCTGGGAGTGTACCAGGTGATCTAACACATATGTGAGCTTTGTTCTTACTCTCCCATGTACAACTCTTGTGGTAAATGCTCCTTGCTCATTCCCAGTATGATCATGAAATGTGTACCAATTACAGTGGTATCTTTATCTTAAGGTATTATTAATGAGTGAGATGTGCTTTAGAAGAGTATGGCTACTCACATAAAAACATAGGTAAGGACAAATATCGTAAGGCTTTCAAGGGAAGTAGAAAAGTATAGTCAGAAGTTGCTTCTGCATGTTTGTTCAAATGATGTGTAGGAAGGAATTATGTTATAATAGTGCGCAAGGTCTCTACCCAGGCAACAGCATTATCTGTTAATAACTACAGTAAAACAGATTGTCTGAATTATATATTCTCCTATTTTTAGACCAGGTGTTTGTGAATACATTATTTTCTCATTTGGAAAATACATTTTTTCCTGACAATAATTGTAAAAATGTGAGGAGAGACTTGTTATCTTCATTTAGCTAATTCTGCCTTATAAAAAACACTGTGAAATCCCCGTGGAATCTGAATTCAGAGTATTTCTTTTCCAGAAAAACTCAGAAAACATCAACCTTTCCTACAGTCCTCAAATTAGAAATATACATTTCCTTAACAGTTTATCATTCTAGTTTTGAAACACCGTACTGCAGCAAAGAATCAAAAAGATAGGGGCATAATTTAAGTCCTTTGCTAAGATGGTATCCCTTCAAATTAATATAATTTTGGCTTATATGTGTATAAATCCACACATCTATCTGTTAAAGCTTTCCTGTGAGCAAAATAAAACTTTCTTGAATGCTAGTACAAAATTATGGATTCAAATTGTAGAAATCAAGCTCAAGGACCTTCGCAAATTTCACCAACCTGGCCTTTCAGTGCAAGATGCATCCCATCATTTTAGTTTTCCAATAAAAATACAATAGCATGTATTAAAGAATGACAAAAGCCCAAACTATACCAAACCGAAACATACTTTGCATGCTTATTTCTAGAATGAGGAGGATAAGATAGAAAATCGATCTCGAATAATACTTACATTGCCTTAAGCACTGGCTGAAGTTGTTCAGTCCTGTGAACTGAAAAAAACCCGTCTGAATAAAGCAGCAAATGATCAAACAAACATGAAGAATTGAATGGTTGTGTAAGATTTATCCAGATTAACACCAGACTTAGGCAAAGCAGTTCCTGAGCGTCTGTATCATTTTTACCTATACATGTATGTATATGTGTATAGTACAGTCACTTGTACATGGCAGTCCTCATAAAATGCTGACATTTATCTAATCTTTTACCTCACTTTGTATGTATAAGGTCACACTTTATGTTATTTACCTTATAACTAAAAAACATATGGAAAAAAATATGTTTTTTCAATTAAGATATCCTGGGTTTTAGTTTTCCTTTTCTTTAAAACAACAAACTTCCAGGCCAACTCTGTGCTTGCCCTCCTGCACTGTATTTTTTTTTTAAGAACAAATACAGCAGATTGCAGATGATTCCTACCTGACTTCTTGCAATCTTTAGCTCTTCAATCTTGTGTCACGGCTGAAGGTTAGGTTGACCCATGTGATTCACAGTAAAACAAGTGGTTGTGGGAATAAGCAAGGAGATTCTCGTGATAAACCGTGTTTAATTCTGTTTCAGAGAAAACAGCCATCTCTCTCAGTAAGATGATGCCTGAAAACTGTAAAAGCTCACACAAATATACAGTGCTGTATCATTCTTGGTTTAATAAAAACAATTTATATGCAGGGTAGTGAACATGAGGAAAGTTATGGAAAACATTTCTCACCCAAAGACAGAGCACCAGATGTGCTAAGACTTATGGGAACAATCAGAGGTGGCCAAGGCTTTGCTGTGGGCCTTATTAAGTTAGACTGTGATCCAGCACCTTCAACTTATTAAGCTGTCGGGAGTTTCAGTGATTAAAACCAAAGAAAGGTCAGTCACAGACCTTCAGCGTTTCCCTGGACTGGTATTTTCTTATAGGCCTTAGACCCTAATGAAGACACTTCACTCGATACGTGGATTTTTTTAAATTGGTCTTTTGAGCTGGATTTGTCCATAGCTTGAGAAAATCTTCAATAGATTTTGCTTCCTCAGAACTCTGCATACAGTTATCAAAAATCCTAACCAATAGCAAGAGATGAGGCCTTATAGGATGGCTTTGCATATCATCACTGTGGAGATCAAAGGAACAGGTTAATGGGGATCTGCAGAAGTTTAATTATGTCCTAGGTAAGGAATGAGGGTTAGTGGCTGTAGGTGGGGCTGTTATAAATAAGCTTTCAAAGCTCTGATAGTGGAAGTCTAATGTTTGTAAAAGGTATAATAAAACTAGTATTTCTTATGGATTTAAGGTTGCCAAAATCAATCCATTATTCCTAAAAAGCCACAGAGCAGGAACAGCAGTAATGTGCTCCAGATACAAGTGATGTCAGTGCTATTTTCTTAGCTGGTCTCAGGTGGGTTAAAGGTTATTGTTTTATCTACTGGGACACATATTACTACTTAAAATTTCTTAATTATCATACTACCATGAAGTGTTACTCGTTTTCTTCATCTCTGGATATCAGACAGGGTTAAATAGTTAGCAAGCGTGAAGAAGTCTCCTCATCATCTGAATGATATTTTTCTTTGATGTTACCCATATCGATTATAATGGCATATTTAGAGTGGACTAGCACTTTTGTAAGCCCTTTGTCTTCACAATCTTTCAAAGCCACTGTAATAACACTCTCCTTATGCTTGGCACAGGCACCCAGAGGAGCCTTCCTTGTGCTTATTGCACAGTACTAGTATGTTAAAATCAGGTTGGCTCTTTTCATGTTATGAAATATAAGGATTGCACAATTTACTATATTACAAGCAAAAAAATCCAGCCCTGTTACAAAACAGAAAGTGATCATTCTGCCTTGTCATGATTCATATGCCTTCTCATTTGTATTTTTATTTTGCTGAGCATTAAGTGTCTAGTAATATTAGGACAACATTGCAATCACTTTCAATATATCTTTTTATATGGATATAACAGAATTCATTATCATACAGTGGATCAATAGGAAACTAAAAAAAAGTTTACAATATAGTTTTTAACGTTCAATATTGGAAACTATGAAGTTCTTGAGGAGTCTTGAGGACTGGTGGACAAACTCACAGAAGAAGCAGTTGCATTATCTTTCACCAGTCTCCATTTTATCTCATAAAATGGCCTTTAGAGAGATAAAAGTACTTACACGGTTGGTGCCAACTACATTTGGGTTGGAAATCTCACTGGTAACACTGGATTGTGTTTTATTCTCTTTTATTCAGTTGTTTCAGTAGAGAAATACAGGGATAAATATCTCTGATGTTTTTAAGCTGAGCTTCTGTTTTACCTCATATTGAGTATAGCTAGGAAAAACATTGTATTCTGCACTATACACTGGGAATCAGAAGGCTAACTGCTTCTACAGTGAAACAATTCAATGCAATTTCTACCTGTCCAGATGATTTCATCCAGTGTTTGGCTACAAAATTTCAGTAACATTTCCAGCCTTTGCCAGAACCACAGTGTGCCCTGTAAAACTTGACTAATTGCTCAAAGGTTGACAGGAAAGAAATTTGAAGGAGGTGGCCAAAGAAACAGGAGTACCTTCCTTAGGCTGAAAAGACCTTGGTTCATGCCATTCTATATTAATCTAATAGACTAGAAAACTCCTCAGTTGAATAAATGCAATGCATTATAAATGAATGGACACATAAATATTTACAGTATCTGCCTACCAGGCCAGAATATGTTCTTTCGATCTATTCTACTATATATCACATAAATTATTTTTTTAAATGCTGTAATAGTCTGTTTTTTTTTTTTCTTTTTTCTTTTTTTTTTCTCTAAAGAACATTCTGGGTCACTTTTTAAAGCCTTTATTTTCAGACAAATAAATAACAATCAACATTTATTTAAAAGCAGGTGTTTCTTGAACAAACTGAGTTTTCTTTTTAGCAATGAGGTTTTTGAGGAGTGAACGTCCATCAGTCTGTAAAAAGATCAGGACAATATAAGAAATAGTTTTTGAGGAAAGAAAGAAAAAGCTGCACACTTCAGGTTTCTACATGTAAAACTGTATTTCTACAGCTGAGGTTTTAACAGAGAGATTTCTTCTTTTTAAGAAACCTCACTGCTGTATCTGAAAACCTCAAGCTTTTGAAATAAACAGACAGACACAAGAAAGTCAACATAAAGTTTGACATTCCATTTCAGTATTAAGTCATAGTCTACTGACTTTTTAATGTGACAGGAAACCTATTATTAATAGTTCTCACTTGCCTGGGAATCCCACTGAGATCCCTTTGTGATAAGTAAATGAAGTTGAACTGAAATGTCATGGCAATGGCCTGAAGAACGACTAGAGAAAGATATCAGTGAGATATATAACAAAAAGGGAGAAAATACTTTCCAGGATGACTGAAATGGCATCTCATGTAATCACGATGGACTTGGAGACATCAGACTTAAGGGTCAGCTGGGAAAGGACAAAAGATCTCTGCTTAAGTGCAGCTACAAGCATACACTTCTCTTGCTCTGTGGTCTGAAGCTCTTTTTTTTCAGTGACTATCACTTCATAAGTGATTCAGAGTAGCACTGCAAATATGGTGAGGCACACAGAAAGGGTTCATTTTTCTCAACTGCTTGCAACATAAAACATGTATTAGGTTTTGCCTAGGAAAGGAGGTAGCATGCAGCATATACAGCCTCTTGGAGAAAGAGGGTGACAACATTCTAAAAAACTTGGTAGCTTACATCTGAAATACTTTGCTACCTCATTGTAAAAGAAAGCAACTATATCCAGAACTGTCTAAAAACAAGCTCTAACGTAATCAGAAAGCTACTCACTTTTTCTGTGCTGCCCCATAGTGTCTGCTTTTTCTTTAATTCTTTGTTTGCTTGTTTTTGGTGATGCAGCATAAAGTAATGTATCTGACATTAAATTTATTTCTTTGAACCAGATACTTGTCTTAAGACTCAAACAATTCAAGTGTTACTAGAAATATTTAAATGGATATTCTTTTAGCTTTGAGACAAGATCAAGCAGCCTTATATCAAACAGTAGCTTGTAATACAGGCTTATGAGGGGGTTAGAGTCGATATCATTCATACTTTAATTAACTCAGATTCTAACAGAGTACATACAGGATATTCCTACACAGGTTCAGTTTCCAATTTAGATTGTTAACCAGCAACCATGGTGACATGTAAGGCTTTTTTTTTTTCCTTCTCTTTTGTAAATATTGTGTTAATATGGTATTCAGCAATTATAGGAAATACCTGTGATATGAGCTATAGATCACCATTTCTCCTTAGCTGGGGTGGGGAATAGTGGTTCTGTGTATTTGTTGTTTTTAATGTGAAATTGATGCCTCAGTAACTTGGCATTGTATTCTGATGCTCCATGGAACTTCATGAGAGAGGTAATAATTTTGGGGTGGCAGAAAGAAAAAAAATCTCTAAGCAATTGAAAATCATTATCTTCTTTTCAAAATCATATTATCTTTTAAAGGTAAGCCTAAGCCAATGTGAGTCAACTGATGCTTGCAGCTGTTTGCAGTTTCCTACTTTGCCTGTATAGCAAATTTTCTTTCACACTGGGAAGTGATTTATGAAAGGTTTATAAACATGCTTAATTTATGGATAAAACAATCTGATCTGTCTCAAAACCTTGGTTAGATACTCTATCCAAAAACTCTGTTATGAAATGTGTCTCATATGAATTTTCAGGAGTCTCACCGAACTGAAGAGATATGACGTTTGTCTGATGTGTCATTAGACCTTCATAACCAATGCATTGCTCTTACTACATAGATCATTCTGAAAGTAGTGCCTCCATACAAAGAATGCAATAACACAATTTGATAGAGTGCTTTCTCAGCTACAATATGCTCTTTTTCAACGTAGTCACCACTATAAGTTTTCAACAGCAATGAAAAAGACCCTGCATGCAGTGTTTATAATAATCTGCATCATCAGAGGTAACCAACTGTTTCAAACTGCTATGGCAGCACTGTTGCTAGGAAAATGTTGCCCACACAGTCCATCTTTCATTCACTTGGACAGATGGAAGTCAGAAGGCACCAAATCTGACTGTGGTGGCTGTGTTAGGACAGCGCAGCCAAGACAGGCAATATGCTCCCTGGTCTTCAAACTGGTTTGGGACCTAACGTTATCTTATTTCAAGAGAAAAATTTTCTTCTTCTCTGGCCTGGCTCTGGAAATTCAAGCCTTCAGCTTAATCAATGTTATGATGTAGTTATGATGATTTGTCCTGGTTCCAGGGAATCCAGAAGGATCAGCTCTTTCCTACCCCAAAGTGCACGCTTTACCTGTTGAGTGTTGCATCTTAAACATTTTCTGTGATGGGGAATTCATATGCTTCCACTTCATAGACCATAGACTGCCATTTTGACTCTGGCTTGTAATGGTGATACCACATCTTGTCATCTGTCATGATGGGATCCAGGAAACCATTACCTTTGGCCTTGTATTTGTTCAATAGGTCCTGACAAACTTGCATGCAATGTTCTTTCTGTTCCTGCATGAGCATTTGTGGGTCCCACCTGATGCAATCTTCATGATATTTCAAAGCTGCCACCATTATTTTTAACACTGAAGTCAATATTTAGCTCAGTTTGCAGTTTCCTGGTTACAATCCACCAATTTGAGTGGATAGCAGACTGAGACACTCTTTGTGTTGTGACAGCTGAGCATTGCTGTCCAGAACATGGTTTGTCTTTCATATCACTGTTGCTGACGCTGAAATGCACCACCCACTCCTCAGTGTGCTCACTGTTTGATCTCCATAAATGTTCATCAATCATCAATGAATGTCCATGAGTACTGCTTTTTCTGCATGGAGAAAATTAAATGAGACACCTTTGCTCTACCTGTACTTCCATGTCAGACACCATTCTGTCAAACTGTCTCTCTGCTACAATCTGTTAGACAGCAAAAAGTGTAATGAGATATTGTGGGAAGGTTCAACCTCTATGGCTGCCAACATCTGTCTCTGACTTCATGGGTCAACGTCATAAAATAGGAGGCATTACTTTTGGTATAGCCATCATTTTTTAAAAGAAAATATCTGTGTCTTCTTCAAGTAATTTTTCATTAAAAATCTTTGAACATTTCCACTTGCAGCTGTAAAAATACAATTTTATATATGGAAACCTAGAGTTCAACTCCCTGAAATGTGCAGCTTTTTATTTCTTTCCTCAAAAACTACTTCTTAAATTGCCCTGATCTTTTTACAGACTGATGGCTATTCATCCCTTGTAAAAATAATTTTTGCCATTTTTGCCAGGTTTGATCAATGCACGATGGATATTCAACAGCATAGGAAGATGGCTCTGGCCTTGTTTTGCAAGAGCATATGAAATTTGTAAACTCAAATTCCAAAGATAAAGGTGCAGCATTTCCTGTATATTTAGTACTTGCAGCAAGTGATCTCTTACCAGCTCAGTTAGATATTGCATTTGTCACCATAGAATATAGACTAAATTAAAAAAAAATTAAAGAAAGATGCAATTTCTCTTGGAAAGAAGGCTGATTGCTTACGTACTGCTCTGTTTAGTATGCAGTGTGGGCATGGTGCCACACTGACTTTTAACCCTAATGAAGAAAACACACGAGTTGACTGTTGGCCTCCAGGGAATGCAGGGCTTTAATGGTAATTTGAGTGTAAAATCTGGTCTCTGGAAGAAAGGTCACCACATCTGCATAACCCCCTTGAGTCAGGCTTAGAGCCCTGTCTGCCTTCAACTAAAGAGGCATTTTCCTGTGTCTGGAGGCTGCTTTAGTGTGAGGTACAGGGAGCACATGACAGAATCAGGGGAACTGAATGATGTTTGTGCACGTTTGTCTGCACTCTGCATCCTAAGAGAAGACTTTTGAGGAGACCAATCAATACTACAACCACGTTCTGTGCAGCCGTGGCCTTGTTTCTCTCTGTTACAGTAATGGAAAGTCTTTTACACTATGAATATCAGCCACTTGTGTCTGACCACCAGTTTCTGTATGTTCTTTGGACCTTTGACATCAAGTTTCTCTGTTCAGAAAGGAAAAAGGAAAATAGCCTTATATAACCTATCCGCTTCACGCTGACATATTAATTTTAAATACTCATCACCAGCCTTTTAATTTCTGGGTGTCTTCCAAGGCAAAGCTGATGGCATAAAGTTCTTCAGGGTTGTTTCTACCTTGGAAGGGAGGATCCAGCCTTGGAGGCTCCATCTGCTTCAGCTGTTGTATAAAAAGCCTTCCAGCTTGGCAGCCTGTGGAAAAGTTAAGCGTTGCCTGTGAAAAACAAAGAGAACAAAGGAAAACAGCTGTTAATTCAAACCGTCCCTTTCCCCTCACGGGCTTGCAGATCTCACTTTCTGAGCCCCATCTACTCTTTCTCTTCCCGCCTCCCACCCAAACATGTCCCTTTTGTGGAAATAGGTTGGGGAATATTCCAGGAGTCTTTATTCTTGATTCTGTCCCCAATCGGGGAACAAAGTGACATTTATTTCAGCTCACCTTTGCCTAGACTGCAACACCCATGGTCTCATTTAATTTCTTCTACTGGTCAGCCTGATATAGTGATATAGAAACCATGCCCACAGCAGGAGATTGAACTGGATGATCATTAATGTTCCTTCCAACCCAAGCCATTCTGTGATTCTATGAAATCATTCTTCCTGACAGACAGATGAATTTTAGGGCTTAAACAGGTTTTCAGCATCAGTCCCTAAAAAGGGACTCTCTGTTGTCATCCAGATCTATCCACGCAGAAAGCTGAAAGCATGTTATGAAGGAAAAGGAAGATTTTCTACTTTAGAATGGGGAAACTGAGGCAAAAATTTATGCACTGATTTCTAAAATGATCCGGTAATCAGTAGAGCAAAGGGAAAATATAATATTTGGTCAAGTTCACAGGATCATTTTCCTCTATTATTTCCATTATTCAGGTAAAGTTCCCACTTCCCTCACTAGTGTGCCAGAGGAGAGACACTGTGACACTGAGACTCTCAGAGTTTCAATTTCCTTTTAAAACCACAAGGTTACCTTTAAAAAAGAGAGAAAGAAAAAGACAAAACTTCCTGGTTAAAATGTTCTGCTTTGTCAATGGCGGTAAAACCAAACTTTGCTTTTATAACAAAAATATTGTCACATCCAATTTCACTTTCTACCTCCGTCTAACTCTGAAGTGTTTTGAAGTAGCAGAGAGCTGCTGCACAAGGCAATCTGCAGAATATCAGCAATATTTTCAAACATGTGGTAGTGTTTTTCCACACACATAAAAGTGACCCAACCCTAACAAGGAACCAGGCTGTTTCAAAAATAATATTAACTTTGACAAATCCTGTAGCTATTCTGTATATGTTAAACTCAAGTTTACTACATTTCCATGAAACTTTCAAAGAGCACCATGCTTGTCCTCATTCTAGCTGGTAGGAACAAGTGGCTGTTGCAACAGGACAAATTGGGATTTTGATCCACGTGCCTAAAGCCCCTGTATTCCTATGAATTAACACCTAAAAAATGTATGTGATTGATACAAATCCTTTTTTTATGATATATCATTTAAAGGGTTTTACTCCTTTTACTGTGGGTTATTAAATGCAGGCATGAGGGCCCAGGGCCCACCCTGACCAACATCAATGGCAAATTCCCATTGATTTTTTTTCAGGCACAGGACTGGCCTTTCATTGTCAAAGATTCATTTTGGAAGCTGACATTTGCATTGAATCCTTCTTCCCTGAAAAGCATTTTTGAGTACAAAATGCTGTGATTATGTCTAAACAGCACAGGAATCTTTTCAAACTTGGTGTTTTTTGGGAGGTAATTTCTTATTATTAGTATTTAAAAATTAAAAATACTTGTGGGAGGCATGCAGGACTGAACTGGAGAGCCAGAGAACTATAGTTTATGTTGTCCTTGAGATTATTTGTATTATTTTTTTCCTGTTACTAATCTAAGACAAAATATGTTCCGTCTGATTAATTAATGATGGGAAGTACAAGGAAGCCAGGAAAAAAAAAAATTAAGCTGTGCTTTGAAATGACAAATATTTGTCTTTTTGATATTTCTCAGTACAAGTATGAAATAGAATTTATTGAAGTTGAGCAGCTGGAGAAAAATGTTCCATAGCTAGAACACAGAAATGATTTAATAAGTTCTATGAAAAGTCAATTTGCATGAGATCAGCACCTAGCCTATAACGGGTGGTAATGGATTGTTGGCTTGATTTTATACCACTTGACATCAGATTACAATACACTGAATAAATGTTAACCTATAATCCCTTTAGTAAAAGCTGGCATTGTTTGTCTTTTCTTGTAGAGACCACATTGATTTTCTTTTATTGGATGCTCAAGCGCTGCACCTCAGATTGATTACTTTGAATTAAATATGCAGAGAACATTTTTATTATTCTAAAACAGGAGTCTTAACATTAAAGCAATGCCTTCCACTCCTCCCCTCCCCCCTTCCCGTCCCCCCCCTCCCCGCTAAAAGTATACTCTACCATTTAATTTGGATTTCTTTCATTTCCCATTTCTTTCCAGGGCTGCTGTGATGCTGACCCCTGCTCTGCCCCTATGCCCCTTGACCCTGACACATCTGACCAGTGAAGACTCTGAGGGTGGCAAATTAATAGAAGCATTGCTTGTTAATTGCATAAGAGGAAAGCCAAGAATTCATCACCTCAGTCATGGCCATTGCTTCCCTTTGACCCTCTTCTCCCACAAGGCTTTTTCTGGTGGTCACATCTGTGGTTTTTCTATATCCTACATATTTGCCATATAATTATTCAGCATCAAACCTTATTAATCAAATCGATGCTGTGTTTTAAATGGAAATTGCTGGATTAATACAAGCATTCATTTCATCCTGAAAATCTTGATGGCTTTAGCACATGGAATCCAATTGGAATATAAAAGAAGGGATGTAGAGACCTGATTGAATTAGGAGAGGCATGCTGCACATTAAATTACATATGCCAGCAGGGGTCCATGCTTTTATAGTAAAATACTACTGTAGAGTACATATATCTTACACCTCCTTACTATGGCCAGTGTTTTTGTGCTAGATAGAACTATAATTGTTATTTATATCTCAAAATACACACTTTAAAGTGGGCTCTTGTATTTTATAAGCACTCATTTTATTTCTTCAAATACTTCTTTAAATTATTTCTTCAAATAGGCCATGTTAACAAACTAACAAATGATGAGTTGCTATTTTTTAATGCTTCATTATGGAGATTAGTCCTTCTTTTTTTCTAATATGCCCATATTTATGGATGCATAAACAATCTCACTGTTAAAAAGAAAAGTGGTGAAAAGCTTTGTCATGCCCCAAGAACATTAAACATTCTCAGAATATTGCTGCTTACCCAGTTTGGTGATTTCTGGCATCGTTTCCCATCTTGGAGAGATTTGCAGCTTCTTCCCAATGAAACTACTTTGCAAAGGGTGGGGAGGGAAGCTAGAAAGTGATCAGCTGTAAGAAAAGTTTACTCACAGCCCACTGAGACTACACACAGACTGTGAGCAGCGTGTACTACTTCTTTAGACTTGCATACACACTTGCAAAAACAGGTCTTAAATAAATGTTCTTGCTGAAATCCATATTCTGCAGGTAAGGATTTTCTGTGCTCTGCAGACTGGGACTTATTTTTAATAACTTGATTACAGGATGTAGACATGGAAAAAAGAGGGGTACTTGTTCTTTTCTTAATTAAATTAAGACCAGATAGCTCTCAAAGTCACCTCTTCCTTTTGGTGGTAGGTTGGATCCCTGCAAATGCTGAAGGACACCAAAATGTTCTGAAGATCTTCACTTCCCATTGCCGTATTGAGATTGAAGCACTCGGTTTTTCATGTTTCTGGGCTGTGTATTTTAAATTGTGGCCCTCCTTTTCTCTCCTGCTTTGTGTTCATCCAATTAGATAAAATCCAACCCTAAAAGAAAATGAACAGAGTGTTTTTTTTTTTTCAAGTTAATGAAATTCTGCTCACACTGTTTTCACAAGGCTAGATCATCAGTTGTCCTACACTAACAGTCATTCTTCAGGAAATCAAAATTTATCCCAAATACAGATTGGAAAACAGCTATTGCTTAGCAAAGAAAACTGGAGCAGATCTCTATCCTGGACCTGCTGGAGCTCTGCCAATTTCCAGCATCACAGCATAGAGCAAAAGAGTGGGTGACACATTCCATGGACGGGAGTCATCTGTAAAGATTTCTGTTTGTCCCCAGCCTCCATGTGGCAAGATAATTCAGGAGAGATTTATATGCAAAATCCTCAGAAAACACATTCTATAAGTAACAAAACGATGTCTTATCATGCAAATCCAGTCTTAATACTAGATCAAAATTACTCAAAAGATATTTACACCAATGTAGTAATGAAACTGTGTTTGGCAATCACAAAAACAAGTTACTATGGTATATTTTATGACATAAATTATTTCATTTTAATATATCTCCTGTCAAATTAGATGAATTTACTTACCAAACTTTATACATAGTTCATGATTCGTTGTAAAAGAAGATTAGTTATAAAATAAGTCAGCTTAACATCCAGACATAGGATTTTAATAACAACTTGATATACAAAGACTGTCAGGTGCTGTCTGCTAGAGAGAAATAAATAATACCCCAGACCCTTCAGTGTAATTACCATCATTCACTGTATGAGCAGGATCTGCAGTGTGGCTCATGCTGCACTGACTCAGAAGTGCTTAAAGTCCCTTGTCTGTCTTGTGGCAAAAAACATGAGACAGGACAGTGAAACAAGGGGATGATGAGAGATGTTTGCCTGGCTGAGACCATTAGTAGCTTCCCAAGCTGGTTCAAGTCATGCTTGTAAATTGGTGAAAGCCTTTTTCCAGGTCTAGTCCACAGAAAACATAGCAGGCATTTGACTGAGTAAAGACAAGTTTTCTTTTATATTTTTGTTTCCTGATAAGAGGACTATTGCAGACATCCCAGCCATGCTCTCCTTCCATCATATATCCAGGGATGCAGATAGTGTCCGTTCTCTCCAAAATTGTGTGTGATGTACATTTTCTCCAGTTCGGCTTTTTCTAACATCAATATCCACCTTTTAATGCATATGAACCTCAGAAACCTTGTGCTGACATCTGGGTCAATCCTACCCACACCATTTATGTCACACAGGCAGGTTCAAGCAGCTGAAAGTAAGCACCTAACCTTAAGCACATGATTATAATGGTGGCACCTAACCATGTTTCTCAGTAGATTTGCAAAACAAGGATGAACAGTGGAATTGAGACATTAATGATATGCTGTATGTTCTGTTGTTTTGTTTTTCTTTCTCCTTCCCTATAGTAGGTGTTGTTTTCAAGCACATATTTTTCTATGTCAGTGAACAAAAGACACCGTCCAACTTTTTGGAGGCCTCTTTCCACAAAGGAGTGGTATTCCTTGCAATGAATAAACCTCAAGAGGGCTAGAGATGATAACAGAACAAATGCTCTGTGTAGTAGTCTGCAAATTACATGTTGTAATGTAACGGAATCCAGCTGAATAAATAACATTCAAAGGACGAGCTCTCCATTCTCCTCGCAGTACAGTACAAAGATAACAGAAAGCATGTTCTAAGAATATAGCCATGCAGATAACAAGCCATAAAACATACAATGATCCAGTGAAATCTTTCTGAAACACATAACTGATAACAGCTAAACATTTTTCAAAGAAAACATTTTCAAAGTGCTGATGTTTTATGTTTTGCTATTTAGAAAAAGAAAAAAAGCCACAAACATCACTAAATGACAGATTTGTGCAAATTGGGCTTATTTCTCAGTTCCCGATTGACTGCATCATGCAGAGAGAGGAAGAGCATGAGTTTACACTCACGCTTTCCTTTAAAAGGAATCTACAAACCGAACTCCTATATTTCTTTGTGTGATACACATATCTCTTTCACAAGGTTTCTAACATGCTGATGTCCTGGGGGAAAGCATCTGAAATAATCATACAGTAATTTCCTACGAGTTGAGCGTATAAGCATACATAGACTGCTCTTTGGTATAAGCCCAGATTTTTAATACTCACATTGCATGTTTTTAATGACAGAACAATGCAGCAGGCTGGGGGTGTAGACCAGCCTGATATCCCTTCTCACACCAGCTTCTCAGATAGTCCAGGACATCTCAACAAACACTTGAAATGCTACCAAACCCTAGCCGCCACTTCACATGATTTATGATGTCATTAATGTCAAGCTATCAGTGGACAAGAGTAAAAGAGACAACAGCAAAGCTGACTAAAAACAAATAGTTTTGATTAAACTCAAGGACGTTCGGTACAGCTTTCAGCAAAAAGGCATTCATCATTTCCGAAGCTGACCTTGTTTTTTTCATCCCAAATGCAAACATAATACGTGTAGGGATTTCAACAGAATCTTTGAAGTAGACTGTAGCTAAATTCCCTTTTTTAGGCAAAAGTGATTAAGGGCAGCACCAGCACTTTTTTTTCTGTCAGTTTGGTTTTGTTGATAATTGCCCCAGCTCCCTGAAATTTGCATCTCCAGCTGATTTCCTGCAGGATATGAAGCCTGTCCTTTAGGTCTGAGGCAGTTTTCATCCCTGGAATAGAAATTCCTGTAGCATTTTCAGAGATCAGTATCCACATATGCACACCACCTTTAGAAAAGTACTCCATAATAAATAAGCAATGATAACACAGCCTAATGATAAGCAGACTGGAGCAAAAAATATAAAAGAGGAAAATAAAAAAGCATGCCAAGTAGAAGTTAGTAGTATTCTCTTTTCACAGAGAACTCCGTGTATGAAAGCAAAATTACTCTGGAGGTCATTAGCTTATTTTTGCAGAGCTAGAAACATGAACAGTACACTACACTAGTATCGAACAGAAAATGTTCAATTGTTCATTTTCATTTACTGATCTTTCTATTTATAAAACAATTAAATGTGTGTATCTACACTTGTGTGCAAGTTCATCCTGTGTGCATATGTGTATTAAAAGAAAGAGAACTGAAAGTATAACAAGGAACTTTTTTTTTTGCCAGGCAGCTTCAAACTGGATCAAAGAACATGAGGACATCACATTTCAGACCTATAAGAGATCTGCTGCAAGTATTCAAAATGCAGACGGAAGGTAATATTTCAAGCATTAAAAACATTATTAAAAAACCCTTTCCCATAAAAATGGGTATTACTTTCGGAGCTAATGAGGATTTGTACAAAAGTTCATCTTCCTTAGAGCAGGAGTAGCTTCTTCCCTCTAAATCTTTAAAATCTTTAAAAAAAAATCTCACTCTCCTACTCTCTCATTCTAATAATCAGCTTATAGTATTATTATTTCTTGCAGCCTATAGCAGCAAGGTTAAATGTGTCCTTCCAGCAAACATGCCTTTCATAACTTGCCGTGCAATTAGATTATTAATGTAAAATTACAGAAGGGCTATTATGGCCTCAGGACAAAGTAATTAAATGGCTGTATTTCAATTTTAATTGTTTATACAAGTATCTAAAACTTTTAATTTTTTTCACACATCTTCTTACCAAAAAACATAACCCAAATAATACCTCTATTCCTTTGATATGTACTGTGGAAAGGAATGGTACCTACCACCTTCAGCTGCAAATACATTCTCAAACACACTTTAAACAACAAAAAAAATCTGCTTCTAAAATTAGTTGTATTCACTCTGATTAACAAAAACTTTCTGCTTAGAGCCTTTATGGGAAAAAGACAGGCTGTATTATAAGTATTAACTGTGCATGAGAACATTTGTAATATCACCCTTGGAGAATAATAAACAGATACTAGAGATTGAAATTCTGACATAGTTTACAGAACAATAATCCAAACATCTGTTATAATGACAAGGGATTTGAACAGAATAGAGAGTACATGGGAAAGCTATGCTACTTTTAGTACAGTTATAACGTTAAATCAAAGCACTGCAGCTCAAGGCAGCTTGCTGCTAATATAAACAATTTTCTACATATTCCTGGGCCACAAGCCAGATCTCAGGATTCAGTTACAAGCACAAGGTCAAGAGGGAATCAACGGTATGAAATTACCATGTATGAATCAAAAGAATAAATGGATAATTAAGGATGAAAACAAATTAGAAGGTATACTCTCACTTAACTCATCAAATAAATTTGCTGAGTAATTTCATGCACTGAATATGTTGTAGGATCTGCAGAGGCTTTAATGCATTTATTGCTTAAATCCACAGCATCAGCATTTTTGAGGCAGGCTTACCAAATCACCTTTTTATGTGTACTTCTTTCTATATCCAACATCTGACTACAATTATGAAGATAAATATTTAATCATGTCATTTGCTCAAGAGAAAAGTAAATAGAATTTCTTTGAAAATGACTTTCTTGCGTCCATATTATACCCAGGAAAACCAAACGACTATCTCATTTCTGGTCTCATCTCAACCTCCACACCCAAATCAGGCCTTTTCAAGACGCAGCTTGAAAGATTCTCTGTAGCCAGCGATAAGGTGGGCTTTCCAGCAGAAGACCTTCAAAGCAATTTTCATAACAATGAAAGGTTATGCATACATTCATTAAAAATCTCTTTTTTAATTTTTTTTTTTAATTTTTTTTTTATTTGCTCATACAACCAGACATGCAGCCACATACTAACCACTTTCAGGACAGTGAGTGTTTTCAGCATGTAATCCATGTTTCTGAAGGCCAAGAAGGAATAAAACTGTTTTGAAATATTAAGCAAGAAAATGCACTTCTGTCTGTCTCAGTTGTCCTTACCCTTCTACCTCATGGCCACTCAACATCAGCACTTTCAGGGGGTTCATCCTGTCGTACAACCTGGATAATCAGCCCCAACATGGTGGCTCCTATGCTGGAAGGTGCAGTGGAGTGGATGGAGCCACTCCAAGGACATGCATCTCCATTACTCCAGGCCAAATTCAGCTGATGATTTTATTGAAAAAAAATTTGCTCATTTTGTTCCGTTGTAGGATGATTTATAATCCTCCTTCTTTCCAGAAGGCTGGTTATGTCAGATGGTACAATCAGCTTTAACAGTCAGCATTTCTTCTCGCTAGCTAGGAGAAGATCAGGAACAGGATGTTAAATCTCATAAGTTGCTGAGATATGTCAGCTCTCAGATCAGATGTTGGAACTGAATTCTCCAACAGGAGGGCTCAGCATAGTAGCCACAGAGAGGAGAAGGTTGTTTAGAATCTTTTGAATGCATAAAAACTGTCCAGTTAACATTTTAATGTTTCTTATAATCTGCAAAAGCCACAAAATAGACTGAACGGTAGCTGAAGGCTGTTGGCTGCCTTGGTAGATGGAATGAAGTCCAGTTTATCAAGCTTTTAGTTTTTCCACCTCCAAAGAAAATATCCTTCCTGTTGTTATCATTGCTTCAGTTGTGATAACAGCTGAGAGTATACCACCTTAGAAGAGTACTACGACATTTATTTTCTGAACCAACTGAGAGTGAATATTTGAATAAGACTAGTATCCCATACTTTAAAAAAGATGCTACGAAGGTGGGTGACACTGAAATGTGACCCTGGTCTTATCCCTGTTTTATCAACATATCATCAGCACAGCATGTGGAAAGCCTTTGCTCTCCCTAAAGGCAGAGTACGGAATAAGCCCTGGAGAAAGACCAGCACCATGTGGTCTACAGGCAATCACTGAAAAATGACACAACACTGAAGCAGTCTTCTGTCTTCCACTTTTCCTTGAAATGGTTCTTGGTTCGTTACTCAATTTGTTCATTACCATGCAAAAATTTCCAGGAATTAATTAATTATCGTTAAGGGAAGACTTTAACATGAGCAATAGATAAGAACAAAACAAGAGAAGACAAAACATTTCCCAATTGTGTTTCTATGAAAGAATATAAACTGATTATCCTCTGTTCAGTAATAGTATGATTTCACCTTACAAATCACGTATCAGCTAATGTTGCATGTTTTATAAGGTCATGGATCACAAGAAGAAAGTTCCTGAAAAAGTGAAAAATTAAGTTTCTGAAGTAAAACTTTTTAAGGAGTGCCACTGGCATACACGAGCATAACAGCTCCTCAAACCGGAAAACTGTGGGATTGTCTATGAATGGACAACATTCCCTAACACATTTGCTCAATAAAGAAAACTCTTGCAGTCTAAATGAGAGCTCTCTAATTTTAAAAAGCATTTTCTTCTTTAGCTTGATAAATACAGCATTCTTACATAGTGTGTTTCCTGAATGAGAATCAGCAGTACTTGACAGCAGCATTTTTAGAAAAAAGGCTGTAGATTTATTTTTAAATTTGAGGAACTTTAATGTTGAATATTTAATGCTGAATATTTCTTTTTTTAATCTAAAATATTTTATAGCAATTTATACTTCCTCAGAAAAGCTAGAATGCAAAATGATCAGTCTGCTTGTCAGCGTGGGACAATTTTTTAAAATACATTTGTCTTTCTTGGTTTAAATTAGTTCACAAGCTAACTCACAGAAGATACAGAGACATGTCGGAAGAAAGACAGCAACGGTATAAAAGAGCCAACAAAAACATTTCTTCAAAAGAATTTTACATCACATTTGGATAATAGGGAAACATCCTGTCTTACAACTACTGAGTTGTAGGTATCTACAGACTTAGTATCGAGGGAGAAGTCAGTGGAATTTTCTTTTATTTATTTATTTGTTTATTTTTTGTTTATTTATTTATCTCTGGTATTGGTCTCAGCCGAGGAATCTTGGGAAGAATATCTTGATTTATACGCCTACTTCTTTCTGATATCATTAATTGAGCTCTTAGAAAGAGATAGAAGGTAACTGTTAAACAGTATCACAGAATAGAAAGCTGCATTTAAGTTGCTACAGGATAAATAAATATTTAAACCTGGTCTATAACAGGAGTCAGATATCAATAACACATTAGAGGACGATACTGCAGGAAGGCAAAAGGGTATGGGTGAGTTTTCCTTAATCTCTTTGGGCTACTCCGCCATCTATGTATATGGGACCACATAAAGGAGCTCTCCACCATTTCTGGACCAGTTTTATACGTGGCATCCTCCTCTCCAGGCCTCAGCGGGGAGTGAGGAAAGGAACAGATACCTCTTAACTTAACAGAATAAAGCTCACTGTCATTTAAGGGAAAATAAATGTGTGATAACAGAAAGTGAAGCATCCAGCAATGGTTTTATCCAACGTAAATGTCAGCTTTTGCCTCATAAAGAGGATGCTATGGAGAAATAAAGGCTGTGAGAATTGATTCTCAGTCCCTTGCATAAGGAATATTTTTTTTCACTTGAGTAGCTGTGTCAGTGCCAGGGGTTGTAACAGAAAAGGTCTGTGTATGTCTGTGAATAAAAATATTTCCAGGGTAGATTGATAGGTGGGGCTGTTTAAACATCACCACTTGCTTAAGGTTGTGCCTGAAGTGGCAACGTAGCCTTTAATTTGATTATAACATGTTTTGCCAATTAGACCCTGACTAGAAAAGAGAAGAGGCATATGGATAGCCCTTAGGGAGGCAATACACCTACACTTAAAATTAAGCATAAGCTCCAGTATTTTTCTGGATAAAGGTGCATATTTAAAATTATATCTTTATTAAATTATTCACAATCATCAGTGACAGGACTTCAAAGCTCTTCTTGAGCTTGTCCATAAAGGATAGAAAAATATTAGAGTTTCTAGTATACATTTGCACTGAAGCATTTGAGGTGATAATCTCTTTCCATCCAGGAGTTAAATATTATTGTGCATGTCAAAACTAAATTGTAATCCTGGGAGTGGGTGTCATGTAAAAATGCCATGTTAAAGGAAAACTACTGTGATTAGCTCTAATACTTTTGCTAGCTCAATGAATATTTGCTTAGAAAAACATTATGTAGCAAAAATTTAGCAACTGGCCTACAAAGAGATGCATGCAAAGATCTAGCGCTCAGCTCATCTCTCAGCTCTTTCAGGTTTTTAATTTAGGATTCTGTTTATATATGCGTAAATAACACAATGGTTTATACTTTAGAAGTTTGTGCAGAAGTTCCTATTCTGTGTGCTTCACAAATCTCATGAATATAGGATAATCACTGCACTTACTGCTGAAATTTGCTGCTTTTAGAGCAGGACATAATAAATATAAAAAACTAGAAAGAGCTAGGAGAGAAGAAGTGAAAACTGCCTAGAGAATGGCTTCTTCTAGTATGTATTTTAGACAAAAATGGGATAATGTCCAATAATATCATTGTTGTTATTAACGTTCCAAGAAAGCAAATGGGAAAAGTACAGTCTGGTATAGGCAAATGAAAGTAGAATGTGGATTCTGGTGAGGTAATTCCACTTTTCTTACCTTATTTCTCTTCTGGAATTGCAGGGATCTGTCTTTATTATAGACAGCAGTAGTAATTATATCTCTATACTCCATTTTAGAACACTTTTTCAGTGCTGAATGCAAAAAAAACCCCAACCCACTGTCATTAATAAATGAATCACTGACACCATTTTCTGCAGTAGTTGAGGGTCTCTTGTGAACGTTTCCCCTCATGTATTGACAAAACCCATATGAGGGATCTCACGAAGTTTTAATGAATTCCTACCTTGAGATATTTCAACAATCAGAAATATTAAAAATCCATGAATTGTTTTGTGTCAAAAAAATCCCGCAACAAAGTATTTTCATATGTGCAAACAGAAAATAGATATTACTATTAAATGAACTTGTGAACTTTGTTCATATGAATAAAAATCTATAGATATATTCAACATCCTACCTGGGATAGTTATAATAATACCTACTTTGCAAAGCGTATGATTACAGTTCTTTCTCTATAATTACTGTGATATTGCCTCTCTATGGTTAACTTTTGAATTTGGGCTGTGTGCTAGTTTAGCAGCAGGAAGGTGCTAAGATTGAGATGTCCATGGCTTTTAATGCTGAAAGATGTAAAGTTCCTCCTTCCTGAGGCTAATCCTGAAAACCAGCCACAAAATCCAGATTGGCTGTTTGTCTCATATAGCCTATAAAAGTAAAAGGCTCTTTAGACATTTTAGAACAGTTATTACTAGTGCCAACAAACTATATATAAAAAGGAAGTATTACAAAAGTGTACAAACCAGCTACAGCTATAGACTACTTAGAGCTCAATTCAAATTCATATGGTCAACATATGAGAATCAAAATATGATACTGAATAGAGACATATCAAGTGTTGTTATGCTATGTTATTTTATACAACACAACTTCACCTGAGATAAAAATTGGGGTCCTCTGTTGTCCATATTAAGTAAAGCATCTGATGTATAATGAAGACGGATTGCTACACTTTATAAATTTGGCACTTAAGTGTAACTGTAACTAGCTATGACTAAAACTGACAGGAAGATTTACTTTTGCATATCAACTCCCAGTGGCTAAATAACTACTTGCTCATTTCATCTTCATTGCAACTGCTATCTTCCACTTTGCTCTTTGAGAATCAGAGGGAAAAGGGAATGTGTTTTCATATTTATTTTATATTTTTATATTATTAGAGTTACATTTGTAACAGCAAAACTTTTCAGCTGTAGCTCTACTGTGTAGATAACATGGAAATCCCTGAACTGTTCTGGAAAACTCAAGGGCTTTTTAGAGAACGGAGTGTGGCTGGCAAGGGGTTAAAATAGTGATGATATAGACTGGGGTGCTGTAATGTTGTTTTGAATTTTCATATCTCCCTTGAATGTATATATTGCATTGGTATTTCATATGTAAAACATAAAATAATCATACATTCTTTTCTTTCAGCATGGTTTGCATCAAAACCAGATTTGTGGTGGATTTTAACACCTATAAATAGCTAACACATTCAGCAGTAGCAAGCAGAAAGTATTGTGTGTCAACAGGTTTAAACAAAGTACATCAATCCAGGCTTGTAGCATATTTTACTATCGTATTGTGGATCTTTAGATGTGACAGGTGACAAAATGGATTGTGATACTCGTGTAATCTTGAGAACTATTTCCAAAAGTATATTGTTACTGGTATCCTCAAACAGATCAAAACATAGATTTCTAGAACTGAACGGTATACAAGATGTACTGCTATAAGACGTGAGAAATAAGCAGTATTTTCTCAGTCCCAATGACCTACATAAAAGCTCTTCTATGCACAGAGCCCAAATCAACATTTTATACTATGAAATAAATGCATACTGTAGCCTATAAATGTAAGACTACAAAAAGAATGAGTGCATCAATATCAACTGAAGAATTTATCAATTTTCTCTGCTGCTGGGGTGTTCTGTAAAGACACACACAGGTTTTCACATTTGTAGCTGATACAGGCATGATAATTCTCTTCAATGTAGTCAGGACAAAGTTACCTTATGTCTGAGCAATATGTTAGCAACCCATGGAGTTTTTCCAAATGTGTTGCAGTCAGTTTAACAGACTGGTCTAAGAGCACTTAATTGTCAGTATTTATATTGATAAAAAAATAAATAGGGTCAATATAAGGATTTTTTTCCCTTCAACCTTGCCCTCTATCATTTTTTTTTTTCATCCGTGCTCATCTTATATAACAGCTGCACAAAAAACAGAATTGTTTTCCTTTTTACAGTATGGAGCTAGAGCAAATGGACAAGAGTAAAGCGGTAACTTAAAAAGAAACTGATCAAAAATTTAGCTCTCTTGAATGTCATTTGTACATGGGAAAACAAAATGAGTTTAGAACTTAATTTACATACATTTCTGCAGTATTCAGTGAGTAACTCTGTGGGCATATAATTATTTAAGAATGAGAAAAAATGTGGGTGTTTCTTATAGCAATACTCTGTGTAATTCTACTGAAAATATTAAAAGCCCAAGCCTTAGTAAAACAGTCAGCTTATTTGTCAAGGAAATGAATGGGAAAGCATTTTGGTTTATACAGTTCAGAAAATAGGATTTATTTACACACTCCATGGAAACTCTATGCTCTAAAACTGCATCCTAACTACAAATATGCACACATCTATTCAGCATCTTGCCAAAAAGACTAAAATGACATTAAAAAAGAGTGAAAGAATGCTAAGCTTGCAAAGTCAAACATTCAAAATCTACTAAATTCCAGAATTCAGATTGCCCAGGCAACCTTTCTGCTGACAACAGTTGCTGATAGATTTGATCAGTGCTACCTCCACATCTGATCCCTCCTGTGCTTTCTCTAGTTTTGCTCCTCGGGGTACAAATATCCTGTGTCTTCTGCTTGATAGGAGTTTCCTTGTGGAAGGACTAGAGTCTGGGGTAGGCACTGGTTCCTGATCAGAGTCAGCCCATAAAGTAGTCCTTTTCTGTGAGGGGGAAGAGGCTTGGTGTTTTTTTCTTGTTTAGGTTCTGTCTCTCTGCAGACATCTGAGGGAGTCAGTTCTCTCTCCCTGCCCAACTACTTTTCTTCTTGAGACAGAACACCTGTGTTTTTTTCTCCCTTCTGGTTCTTTCAGCTTCACTTCTCCTGAGGACTAAGCACTCCTGGTGAAGTTGCTTAAGAGACCAGCATACTGAGAGTTTTGGATGACTGAAAGATGCAGAGAAGAATCTCTGTAAGGCATCTGAGCACTTGCGGGCAGGCATCAGATAGTGAATTAACCCTTTCATGTGTGCACAAGCAAAAAGACTTCTGTGACGAGATGGTTTTCAGAAAGTACTTACAAGCAAATCCACGTCAAATTTACCTGTCATATCTTCCCCGAGCCTTTTGTCTCACCGAGTTAATAAAATAGACAGTGTTCAATGGATGGGTAACTACTCAGTATTTCATTTACTTTTCTCATTCCATTATTTGCCTTAGTCCTTATTTATGCAGAGAATAGAAAAACTACTCTGATTATAATGTTATTAATTTGTTAATGTCCTCTGAAGCACAACTCAAAATAGCTTTTGAGTGAATCTGAGATATTAATGAATGTATTTTCATAATGTGTTCTAAAATTATATGCAAATAGATTTTATGGCTTAGAAAAAAATCAAGTACCCTCTGTCATTTTCAGATGACTGTACTCAGTTTCTCTGTAAAGAAGTTGGATTCACCTTCTCATCAGAACATACACCTTTGTAATAGAGTATACCCATTCCAGATAAAATATTCAAAGAATTTAGCTGCCGACTTGCCTTATCTGGATTGAGTTTACCTTACATCTAATTACTTTTATTTTTACTATTTTCAATATAGTTTTAACTATGATAACTATGCTTCAATTTGACCAAACAGTGTAGGAATTCATGATTGTTCTGAGATGCACAGCACTGATACCTGTCAAATTTTAAGTCACCCTTTCAAAAAAGGGCTGCCTACATTTTTGGACATGACATAATCATATCCATATACCTTTTCAATCTGCAGTCTTGACAATAGACAAACCACTTACACACTGCTAAGCAATAGCAAAGAGAAACAAATATCTTTCTTAGTGAAAGATATAAAATTGCATACTGGCCAATTTTAACACTTGAACTGAATTTGAATTGAAATCCTCACCTTCTGAGTTTGCCATGAAAGATGATGGATATGTTATTTTTTATTGCATTTTCTATCAGGACCCAGAAAAATTGGTGCTCTGGCCAGAAGACCAAATTACTAAAGACCAAGTCACATACTTGTCATGTACACTTGTTGAAAAGAGAACACATGCCATTACCAATTTTAAATGTACATTACTTAATCTTTCTTAATCCTTTTATAACACTAGCAACAAATAACTTGTTCAGTGTGATGAAAAGTACACTAAATCCTGGCATCAGGTATTTCTTTACAAATGCTGACATTTTAATTATGAAAAATCATACATTCATATTCTCCAAGGATAATGTGCTATTCCCATACACTTCATCGATCAAGAGTGGATTCCAAATGTATTTGTTGATGTTAATGGTCACCCATTTTTCACTTAATAGTGCATATGAGAACTAAAATTTGGTCTATAGGTGGAGACAGTGTAGCTAGAAACAACCCTACAATCCTTAGTCTGTTTCCTGCTACCCAAACAGGGAGTTTCACTTCCTGCTTTTGTACCCTGAGAATTGCCTTTTCAAGGGAAGGTTGCAGCCAGAGGATTAGAGTCAACTGCTCTATGTCCAGGTGGAGACTGGTGATAAGTGGTGTTCCCAAGGGATCCATCCTAGAATGAGTGCTCTTCTACATTTTTACCAACTCACCAAGTTTGCAGACAATACCTAATGGAGTGGTGCACTTCAGAACTGGGCCCACATGAACCTATTCAAATTCAACATGGCTAAGTGCAAGGTTCTGCATTTGGTTTGGAGCAACCCAAGAAGAACTCACTGAGAGCAGCTGTGTGCAGAACGATTTAGATGTTCTGGTGAATGAAAAGCTGGACACGAGCCAGCAGTGTGTGTTTACAGCCTGGAAGGCCAGCTCCTCAGCTCCATCAACAGAGGAGTGGCCAGCAGGGCAAGGGAAGTGACTGCCCCCCTCTGCTTTGCATATGTAAGGCCCCATCTGCAGTATTGCTTCCAGATCTGTGGCCTGCCAGGGACACATGAGGGGTGCTGAGGAGTGGAGGGTGCGGACTGCTATGTGAGAGGCAGGCTGCAGTGAGTGCACTGAGAATCTCCATGTCAGAACAGCTGTGGAGGTGCAGGCAAAGCTAGTAGATACCCCCAGAGAGCAGCCACCAGTCTCCGCCCACTTGCCGATGTGGCTGTGTTGTTTCTATACCTACTGTCCACAGGCACACCCACTGCAGGGTCTGCATCCAGTGCTTT